>VDFB02329584.1:27635-87372 GCA_007258455.2 Sequoia sempervirens | reverse complement strand
CTCCATCTTGCAAAAGTTGTTGAAGTATAAGATCGTAACCTTGCCAAGCCCTAAACCCCTTAAGGAGCCATACCCTAGCTGGTATGTTGGAAGTACTTATTGTCAGTACCATCGAGCTAACGGATATGATACCGAATGCTGTATGCACCTGCGTCATGAGATACAGGACTGCATTGAGGACGGTACTATTTGTCTCGATGGTAGCAAACAAATCGGTGGTGAAAGCAAACAATGAATTGTAGGTATACATGGACCCCTTTCCATCACATTCTGCTAACATGATTGTCGATCTCACTGATTCTATCACTTAGCTCGAGGCCTATGTTAATATGGTCACAATTACTTCTACTGCATAGCTTGGGACTGGTTTGCCAGATATAACGTTTACATCATAGAACTTACCCTTAAATAACAAGCCCTCGTCTCTTTATATTCCTGCTCGCCTCAATGGTAACATTGTGATAGGGGTCCTAGTAGACCCTGTGATTCGAGTGAATATTATCACAGAAGAGATGTTGTGGCTTAACTCATTGCATAGAAAGGAATACGAAGAAACGAAATCTACCATCCGTACACTCGATGGTCTCTCCCTAAAACCCTATGGGTCAATAACTCTGTCCGTCCTAGTTGGACCTAGGGCTGTTGACACAGTTTTTGGCGTCATCCCTAAGTCAGATTTGTTTAGGATGAAGCGAGGCATACCTTGGCTAGCCTCTATGAATGGAATTGCCTCCGTTATCCACAAATGCTTGAAGTTCTTCCATGAAGGTGTTGTGCATGACATTGGATATCAGCCTCTAGTGTCCCGTGGGGAATATCTATTAGACCATTTTTGGCCTGCCCCGGTTGGTCTGCTTCCTCCAAGAACAGACCTGCCCTACAAAAACTACGTAGAGTATAAGATCGGGGGCAAGGGTCAGCCAAAATTGGCTCTTCCTGTTTCACAACAACCAGCTGCCTCCCCTTCCCGAAAAGGGAAGGAGAAGGTGACCTCCCTTCAAGATGACTCGTCTACTCCCCTCTCTTGGGAGGATTATTGGATGAGCAAGCTTGGCTTCTACCCGTTGAGTCCGATGATCCCTCCTTGGCGTAGACCCAAGATCAGGATATCGGATCTTCCTACCAAACCACTTGGACCATGGCACTACTTGTATGGTAGAAGAAAAGGTCCATGTGAAGAGTCCTCTTTGTCTCGACCTCCGCGACCTCCTACTGCTCCTACTCCTAAAGGAGTGAATGGGAAGAGGCCCACTGTCGAGGCACTTGAGTCGACTCCCCTTGCTGCTTCTCAACTTGCCCCTCTTGCTCCTGTTCAGGAGTTCGTTCCTCCATTGCAAACGACTGTAGTGGACACTCCTATGGCTGAGCCGGAGCTTTCTGTTCCTTCGTAGCCTCCGACCTTTGGTTCGAAGAGTCACAAAAACCATTTTGCGTGCAAGCGTAAGCGCTGGCGAAAGGCTCTCATGACTGAGTAGGCCGCCTTGTAGAGGAAGAGGAGACGACCGCCCCTGTATCAAGGCCTCTTGCTGCATCCTCCTCTCTCCTCCCCTCTGCTTCCGTTCAAACTAGCTCTGTATCGCTTCCGGTTTCTGCTGCGAGTACAAATGCGCCTGACCCTAGAAAGGTGCAGGTGTTCATTGCTCTTTTGGTGGAGCCGCCACTATTGATGTCCCTTCCGGATGTCCAGCCTTTCTCGAAGCCCGTGGATATGACTAACATCTTGGTCGTATCTACTGTGGTTCTTTCCTCCTTTTCCTCCGCACCTCTTGCCTCGTCTGTGGGGAGTTCGCCTCCTTCGATGAAGTAGAAGGCAGAGAGTGGTCGCCAGCAGCAGAGGGCGTGAAAAGGTTCGCCTCAGAAAGAGGTGGCCCCATCTTGCGACTTGATACGTGGTAGTGGCGGAACCGATTACATTCCAATTTGTCAGAAATGCGCTCACGAATCTTCGGTGGAAGCCTGATGGTGGGTACCAGAGCGCTGACCTTCCTGGTCGTTAGTGGGAGCAGCAGCATTCTGGCAGTACGTAATTTCAACTCAGACCCGAGGTTAGCCTTGTCGGCGATCTTTCGCATCGTTGACGCAAAGCTTCGGTGGAAAGGACATGAGGCCCTCTTCCTTGCTGGCTGCTGTTGCGGGAGGGCGGGAGTAGCCTCCTCAACATGTCCACCGTTGTAGGCTTGTCCTTCCCTGGTGATCCCAGGTGGGCGGGATTCTTGAATTACGTCGAGTGTTAGGAGAGCCTCTTCTTTATCTTTAGATTAGATTATTGTTATTATTGTGTGTTGTGATGTGTTCCCCGTGGTTGTGCTGTGCCGGATGACCCTCGTCCAACCCCTATTGGTGCTGGATACAAAGCGTGGTTTTGTGTGTCAAACCTTCCTCTATTTTTATCATCATTCTTCCATGTTTGTGACTTGATTTTTAGATAAATTGAGGTGCAGCATTAGGGCATTTGACCCGTCCTGACCCAATTTTTGGTACCGCTTTGTCTGCCGGTGCGCAATTACGATTATAGTAGGGGTTAGCGGGTTCATTTTATATCACTATTACTATACATATATTTGTGTTTTGCCGAAGCGATTCCGACCACCGAAATATCGAGGCTACCCACAATGCCCTCTTGTTTGTGGTTTGTTTTCCGCGCTCTTTTTCTCTTCTTTGCTTGAGTTGTCCCTCTTATGCGTGACAACGCCTTTTCTTCAACACTTTGACTTTCAAAAAATGCATTTGTTGCCAATGGATTTTTCTTGGAAGTCTTCACAAACTTCCTTTCAAGAATTGCGTTCTCAACTTGAAACCCTAATGGAACGTGTTTCTTTCATCACGGGTTCGTAAAGAAAGAATTTGAGAACCTTTCTCCGAAGCGCGAACAACTTTGATCTTCCCCTTGCATGGGGGCATATTCTTCCTTTCGAATTCCTTGATGAAGTGGACATCTTTCAAAAGGATTCCTTGATGATGAATCGAGTTGGGAAAAACATGTTCTTTGCACTTTTGAACAGCGCGTCCCTTGAGTGGACCCCTTTTTCACGCCAAGGTTCCCAAGGGACCCCTTTGAAAGTCTTCCAAATTATTGATGTTTTGTGCAACTGTCCGCTTAGGCAACGCTTACTTGTCTACATGGCCGTTTTTTGACTTTGCGAAGTCCACTTTCCTAGGTTTTCTCCATGCGAGAGGTCTTGGGGGATACCTCCCTACAGGTCTGCGGGCCTGTAGGGCGCTTCCTTTGAGCTTCCTCCATGCGAGAGATCTTGGGGATGGCTCCCTTGCAGGTTTGTAGGTCTGTAGGGTGCTTTCTTTGGGTTTCCTACATGTGAGAGATCTTGGGGGATACCTTTCCTACTGGTTTGCGGGTCTATAGGGTGCTTTCTTGGGTTTCCTTCATGCAAGAGATCTTGAAGGACACCTTCCCTGCAGGTTTGCGGGTCTGTAGGGTGCTTTCCTGGCTTCCTCCATGTGAGAGCTTGGGGATGCTTCCTTACAGGTCTATGGGTCTGTAAAGCACTTTTCTGGGTATCCTCCATGTGAGAGTTCTTGGGGGACACCTTCCTTGCAGGTCTGCAGACCTATGAGGCGCTTTCTTCATGGGGGTTCCTTCATGTGAGAGATCTTGGGGGTTGCCTCCTTGCAGGTCTGTGGGCCTGTAAGACGCTTTCATGTTTTAGCTTTATAGTTCTGCGGGGCTATGAAGTCCTTTTCTTGTCTTGCACTCTCGAGTTCTCCAGATTGTGGTCTACTTCCTCAACGGTTCAGGTATACATTTCTAATCTGACTACTTCTCCGATATACTTTACTGAAGTACTCATTAGTATTCATGCTCGCTGAAGTGGGGGAAAAGTGTATAGGAGCGAATTTGCACCTGTTATGCAAATTCCCCTTTTGCCCTTCTTCACTTTAGAAAACCAAACTCGGAGGCTAAATTCCACATAAGCTTGCTACCTTCGTTCCATTTGGTGGTTGTTTTGTGTGTCGGTAGAGGAATAACTGTTGGGGATGCCCGTGCGGCGTGCTTACGTCCCTAGTAGATTCCCGCGTCTGGAGCCTATAGAGGTGGTACACTTCTCATTGGAAGTCGACTTGTAACACCCCCTTTGACTGACTGACCCGAATATGGCCGCTTTCTTCATTCCTCCTTCAAATTCCCTCTTACATGCATTTCAACTTCTTCACAACTTCTTTTGCATCCTCTAAGCTTTCAACCCATTTTCCTCCAAACATTCTAGCATTCTAGCAACACTCTTGCACTCCATAGCAGCAACAATATCACTGCATCAACTTAGTAGAGCAAGTGTGGAACAACACCATCGCAGTAGGGGCTTGAGTCCACTCATTTTCTCCTCCATTAGCCTTGAGTGCTCTTGGTGGAGATGGTAAGCTTTCTACTCCTCTCCTCTACTATTTGGTTGAGTAGCACATTACTGTTTGTAGTGTTTTAGTGTTCTTTACTACATTTCTTTCTTTAGCATATATTTCTCCATTATCGCTATCTTTGCTGTACGTGGAGGTGGAAACACCTAAATGGGGGTTTGACTGAGGTAGGCCCCTATACGGCCACCCAACAATTTTCCTCTTCATTGTGTGTAGGTGGATGTGTGGTTTGGAGTTAGCTGGCGAATGAGTACTTCTGTGAGATTATTCTTGTTAGTGTATCAGCAGCTTCGGTAGCTCCTTCTAGCTCAGAATTCTCTTGGAAGACATAAATTGAAGATAGCCGTTGGCTATTCAATTTATGTTCATTGTCTTTATGCTCATCTCATGGCCGACATAAAAGAAATCAAGTTGTCTTTTTATTAGATCATATTTAAGTAAAGCCGACTATCATTAGAGGATATTAATGATTTATCACAAGGTAGCCGACCTCTTGTGAAGAGGGGTGAACACTTATCAAGGTCGACTTCAATAAAGAATAGAAGCGATCTTTTAAAAGGCCGACATAAGAGTTATGAAGGGATGCGTCTCTCCACTTGTATATATTCAGTGTGATTCGTCCATGCTAAACATACTTGTTCAGTCTTATCACTCACTCAAGTGCGCACAGATCAGAGACTAAAAGTGCGAATACAGCTGTTGTTCCAGTGCGAATCCAGTCAATATACAAGAGCGAATACATATGTTGTTGATGTAAAAGTGCGAATACAACTGATACTTCAGTGCGAATACAGGAGATATACAAGTGTGAATATATTACAAGTGCCGACCTCACACAGTGCAAGTTGATCATCAATTTGACATTATCAAACAAGCTTTGTATCATCACATCATCAAGAGCGCATGATCAGAACTGATGTCAAGGTGTGAGCATACATAAGGTGATAAGGTGCGAACTTCTGTAAATACATACACTGTCTCTACCAGGTGCGAATCTCCTGTAAGTCTTCACTCTGTCTAGAATAAGGTCATCTATGTATCTCAATATCAGATTGTAGATTAATGACAGATCCATATGTGCTACTGCATCTGTCAAGAGTTTATGAACATTGGTCTTGAATTAGACCGCACTATATAAGTGATCTGTTGTTGTTACATTCATATATAAGAGAGATCTTTTGTTGCTGGGTTTTTCTCCCTCAAGAGGAGGGTTTTCCCAGGGTATATGCTGTGTTATTTTGTCTGATTTTGATTTAATTCTCTGTGCATTTAATCTGTTCACACAAATTTAACAATTCTTACCATCCTAACTCTTGTTTATTTGTTTTATCATAGTCGTACATATCTTGCCTACTTCATAGTCTTGTTTTGGCCTTTTGGAAGTAGTTAGCTAGGCTTTAGTCCGTTTTCTAGTGTTTGACCTTGCTTCTTTAGTCCTCTAGTTGTATGGACGCCAGCGCACCTGAGAGACGCTAGCGCGCGACACTGTTGTCCCAGAACCATGCTTCTGTCCTTGAGCAAAGAGCTTCTTGAGGCGCAGAGTTAAACCTAAAAAATGGCTCGCCTAGCCCCATTATGTGTTTCGGGTCAGTAGAGTGATTTAAGGACCGTATAGTCCTCATCATTCTCATTCCGCACTTCCTAACACCTCGTTAAGCTGAGGTAAGTTAGGGCAGCCTTCCGCTCTTGGCTCTTCGTGACTTGGGCCTTGAACGTGGTTGGTCCCCCTTTCTTACAAAGACAATAAATGAAAGATCTTTCCTGATAGAGGAAAACGTACTGTTTGTTTCAAGAAGAAAGAAATAATTTCTGGTTTTGTTTGCTTGCTACTAAGTACCTAACCATGCATGCCAATTTGATAGTCAATAAGTATAAGTGCAGTTTGAGCACAGGAATTGTCTTGAGGGTTTTGAAAGGTTACTGTTTTGCCTTCTTGGTATGAAAACCTTGTTGTTTGCTGTTTTAGAAGTGTTTATTCCAAGTTGAACTGTCAGCCATGGGAGTCATGAAGGGTTTCGTAAAAACCCTAGTTTTATATATATTGGTCATATGTGGTAGGTAGCCAAGTAAGAGTGTGTATTATTTGGAAAACCTAAATAAGGTCAAGAGATTTTGCCCTAGGATAGGTGTCCTTTGTAAAAGTAAAGGGTGGAGAGAAAGTCTCTTGAATGCCCTAGGTTAGAAGAGTTTTCCTAGTCAAGCAGGGTGGGTGAGTCTGTACAGAAGTACAAAACTATGGCCATAGTAGGTGCAAGTGCCATTGACTGCACTTTAGTACTCATTGCAACCTAGATACGTAATTAACCAGAGTTGCCAGCTTAGTAGGAAGGTATCCTTTGTAGCATGGCAGCGTTAGATAGGTAGGGTTTATCACTAGAGCTCAGATGGCAATTCTTGAGGGTTTCCAACATTGCCTTTCGTAACAAGGGAAGGGCCCCTTCCAGTTAGGAAGGTGTGCGAGGGATTGCATGAGTCCGTGGTTGGCGGAAAAACACTTGGATGATGCTTTTTTTCTCATGCAGATGGCGAGCCAAGTCTTGGAAGATGCAGTATCCAGATGAGGATTTCTAATCTCTTACTTTTGTAACTCTTGTTATGGTACTTGAATAGGTGAATTCAACTTTGCTCATGTTCTTTAAGTAGAATGATATCTTGAATGTTACTGCAACGACTAGATGGTTAGCATCTTACTATGTTTCTTTTCAAGAAAAAAAAAAAAAAACTCTAGTTTGAATGAGACATTTTATTTGTTTTTAAGTTCAATGAAAGCAGGATGTTACAATTGCAATAAAAATTATATTTTGCATTATTTAATAATTAGTAATTTAAACTTTAATAAAGTTATATAAAAGTTGATGTATTGCATATTATTTATTACGCACATTATTTATCACTCTATGTGACAAATACAAATCAAACTAATATAAAAAATAAATTAAAATTAAAATAGTTAAAGAATTTACAATAAAGACTAGTAATTCCTATAATACATTGTATTAGTTTGTGAAAAGCCTAGTTGGCTCCAACTCAAACCCCTATAGTTTTGCTTATCTTTTTGTTTTTTTAAGTTTTTTAGAGAAAGTTTCTAGACAAAAGTAGAAGGGGTGATAGCATATAAATGCTCATAAAGCACAAATCTGAGCTAATATTGATTAAATGTAAATGCAGAAAGTATTAAACATCCATAACAATGAGATTACAAATGATAGACATACCCGAAAGCCTCCAGATTATTTAAATAAGAAATCATCCAAGCTTACCAACCGAAAATTGTGAAAACTGACAAAATGGGACGCCTAGGCTACAGATCTGACTTCTCCCCAACAGAAACTTGATACAAATAGTTATGAAGGGTGGACACCAAGAATGAATCACTATCAAATGCTAGAAAGAAGGCGTTTAAGCAAGTTGCTTCACACACCTAGCCTCCAGAAGACACTTTTCCCAAGGCAGAATGGTATGAGCAAGGCAAGGAATTGATGAACCAATGTTGAAAGCTGCAGAAAGCCTAAAGAAGACATCTCTGATGATGAAACCTTCTTCTCTATTGTAAATTGATAAAACTTGAATAGAAAATCCTGATTAAAGCACTGAAGAACTCCTGAAATGAAGCTCCCATTGTTGCAATCATTCAACTGATCTTGCACAGTCTTACAATCACAGATCTGTGAAGAATTGTCGCTCTCCAAAGATACAATCCCCTGAAACCCTTGTCTCAGAGATACCAAGCTCAGCCAAAGCCAAAGAGAAAATATCAAATAGTCAAAAGATGAGTTCAAATTTTCCTTTGCTTTCCTTATAAGGCCCAAAAAGGAACGCATCTCAAGAAGTGACGCCACTTTTATTAAAAATACATTTAAAATGTATTTTGCACTTTTCAATAGTCACTTATTAAAATAAATGGGCGCTCCTTTTTGTAAAGTGTTTTAAATTTCACTTAAATAAATTTAAGTGATTACTTTATTATAAAGTCAAGTCAACTTTATAATATTCCATCAAATAAAGTTAAAACACTTTAATCTCACTGAAATATTAATATCTTGCTCATAACCCATCGTATTGACGTGCCGTCAGAAGCTATCAATCACTATTCTGCCAAGGCCTGCTGTGAGCCAATCATTGAACTCAAAGGATGGAAATGACAAAACCCACCAAATAAAGCCACTAACCCTCTAACCAAATCCTATCAGCCTACAAGGGTCCAAGAGATAGGCTAACTCAACTGCTCCTGAGAATTGACTAGAGCGGGGACATTACATAGTTTTACTATTTTGTTTTACTCATACAAATAAAGTATTAAAATGATGTAATTATCATTTAAATATCCTATTTAATAAGCTATATAATATACTGTATTTTATTTTGTATAAGTCTGTATTCAATATTTAGTATTTAATTAAATATTATTATATTATAGTATACTATTTATTTTTTAATGAATACTTTGAAATACAACTTAATAATGTTTATATTAAATATTAAATACAGATTTAATAATGTTTTTAGTATTTATTGTAGTCTTGACTAAATAGTAAGTGTGTTTTTTAATGTTAATGTTTGCCCTAGTTTTGACTATGTTAAGTTGTTAACTATATTTTTTAATGTTCATGTTTGCCTTGGTTTGGAGTTGCAGTGCATAGGGTTAAAAATGGCATGAATCATGTGTAAGTTTAATAAATTCATTGAACATACATTAAGAAAAGGAGCTTGAATCGTTGTTGATCGTTAGTTGCCTACGAATAGATGAAACACATCTTTGGTTTCGCTGCAAAATTGGAAAAAACCTTCTGTATTGGCATCTTGTGCAAAAAAAAAGGAGGAAAACCTTTGAATTGGTCCAAGAAATGCTTCATCTTAGGGTTTTTTTAAAAAGAGAGAGTCAAACCTATGCTTGGAATCGGTTTGGAAATGGTCTACAAATGCGTCACTGCTTGAATTGCATGGGTACCAGAAGCTTTTGATGGATTTGTTTCAGCACCAAAAAAACCAACCCTGGACAAATTTGTAGGTGTTTCAGTTTGTATTCCAATTCAGGGACATTTCATATTCGGAATCACTAGGGAAGTATGCCGATTCGGCAATGTAGGATTTAGTGTGTTAGTCAATTTGTTAATAAACATGTAGCCAAATTCACTAGAGTTTCTCATTGGTTTATGTGTGCATCACCCAAATTTGGATAAGGTATATTATTCAATCCCATACATTACTATGTCATGAAATTGATTTAGAACTTGTACTTGGCCTTATCAACTTAGGTTCCACTACGCCCAAAATTTGATGTGCTATATTATTCAATTTTATACATAAACATGTCCTCAAATTCACCCAAAGCTTACGCTTGGCCTTTTCTGTTGAGGGAAATTGCACCCAAAATTGGATGTAGCATATTATTTAATTTTATACACAAACATGTCCCCATATTTAACTTGGTCTTGCAATTGGCCTTGGTGTTTAGACACACTGCACCAAAAATTGAATGTGATATTTATTCAATTCTATACATGAACTCGGGGTGTGCTATGAAATCTCCTTAGATTTATCACTTGAAGTTATCCCAGTTGACCTATTCCATCTTAAAGGTGAAAAAAATAAATGTTGGGATAAGATGGAATCTGAAGTTCATCCCAATTGACTTATTCCTCCTGAAGCTTGAATATGTAAATCTTGAAACAAGATTTCTTGTAGATTTTAGCATATGTTTAATGCATATAGATATCATTCATTGGGCCTATTGATTTTATTATTTTAGTTTCTACGTGTTTATTTCTGAAACCCAATTTCCCAAGTCAATAATTTAAGTAGATTCATCTAACTCTTGTGCAATTCTTTTCCATCATCTTCGACCTTTTGCTTCTTTTTGTTAGGCAAATAGGGTCAGGCTTCACAGATATAAGCTAGCACAGGACATATTGGCATCTATACCAAAGCATATCTTTAGGTTTAAGTGGTTTTGACATAATCCATTTTATGATCAGTATCTGGACTTGCAGTTGGCAAGTTGGTGTCAAACTTTCAACTTGGGTGGGACTTAGCACTGAGTTAATTTAAATAATTATTCATATATAGGAAAAATCACAAAAAATGACTTTCATTGTTGTCCACCAGTGAAAATCTAAGAAAAAATTCTGAACTCAAATCTACAGTTGAAAATCATTGCTGACTGGCAAAATTTGTTCACAAATATGCCATTCATGATGAAAAGTCAGTTCCATGGAGGAGAAAGGAAAATAAAATTGTGCATTTGGATTTCTTTTTAGGTGCTTTTATTCTCACTCAGATGGTAGCCTAGTCTTACTAAGTCCGTTGTGTCTCTGTAAGTTTAGCCAGGTCAATCCATTTCAGCTTCTTTTGAATTACCCAGGCTTTGTACTTGTCAGTTTTTCTGAGTCTTTGTTGCATAATACATATGGTAACTCTAAATTTGCCTAAGTTTTTCTGCCATGTGTTCAGATTCAAAGTTGTGCGGAGAAATTGATTTGCAAGGATCTCAAAAAACTAATGAAAAATTTACCAGAAGATGAGTAAAAAATCAAGAATTTTCTCAAGAAACATTTATGATATTTCTATAAAAAAAGGAATAAATGGGAGAATATTTATTTCAACACAATGCCACCAGAATACCTGAATAAATCGTAACAAATGAAAAACTTAATGAACTCACTGGTTTGCTCCATTGAACTCCCAATGCTACAAAAATTACTTGTAAGGACTGATATGTAATGTTTCTAGCAAATATGGTTAACCAGTTTGAGATTCTGGTTTTGAAGGATCTGCAGGATGTTGCCAATGCTCCAAGCAAACTGCCAATAATCCTTTTTGACTTGTTTCAATCAAGCAGCGTACTCTGTTTTCCTCCAGTTTACTGTTCCAACTTATATGTGCCAATTGATATAAATAAGATAGTTTGTATTTACTGCAATAGAACTCAGACCTCACTAAAGAGAGCTCAAAAATATTTTATATTTTCTCTGAAATGTCTCCAATGAACGTGCAACATAAGGAATTCTTATAAACTTAACTTTTTATGGAAAATGACAATGAGTGAATAAAGAGAATTTTCATGGTTTTAATACCATGAAAGAACTTGGTATAGAACAACATTATGCACAAGCTGAAAAATTGGTCACAGTTGGATTTATATTAGCATTATGGCATGTGTGGATGTCTTCTACACTTCATTAAGTTAGGACTTTGTCCCAAACTTATTTTTACGAGGTGCCAGTGACATTTGGAATGCACCAATGACCTTCCTTTTGACATTCTATGCTTGACCCTTTGTATGCTCTTATTCTCATCATGTACATACAAATAAAATTTACTATTTACCTTATGATTGCCTAAAGTACAACATTTAATACTAGTGGTCAAGGTGATAAAACTTAAAACACTAAAGATAAGAACAATCAGAAATCCTTGAGAGGATAGCAGATGGTTCCTTAAGAGCCATTTTTTTCCTATTGCTTGCTACAACGATAACCCTTTCTCTATTTTCTCCTACCTCTGGTACATCTGTTACTTACTGCAACAATCTCTACAAACAAGAATTTGCATTTGTTGTGACTTTGTTTTCCACTGATGTAGATATTAAAGCTGCCTGATGCTGTAGCATTAAGATTCCACCTCAAACTGTTTCAAATTTTTTCTTTATCTTTCCCTAACCTTCACTCCTTTTGTTTTGTACAATGTCAATTTTTTAAAGAGTGAATAGCCATTCAATGGTTTGTTTCTGAAATTTGATTATTATATCAGAGCCATTATGCATATCCTAATTTCTATTTCAAAAACAGATCAATGAATCTTTTGCTAACATGCATGCTTTCTTGTAAATAGTCCCAACTAGATGATGCAATAGGGAGTGAAGATTTTCAGGAAGCATCTCGGCTGAAAAAAGCCATTGCAGCAATAATGGCAAAGGACACTGTTGCTGAAGTTATGTCTGAACTTGAGGTAGGGAATATTGCATAAAGTTTTGAAAATTTCCAATAAAAGAATGGATTTATCATTTCACTTGGAAATTTGGTTTTAGTTCAATCTATACCTGCAAACTTTTGCAGAAAGCAATAGAAGAAGAACATTATTTGGATGCAGTACGACTCCGTGATGATGCAGGTGCTGGTCTGGTAAGTCATTTCAGTATTATAAATTTATAATTGCTTAAGTATTCTACAATTATTATGATTTTTTGGAATTTTCTGTTTTAATTTTTAGGATACTGTTTTTTATTTTGAAAACTCAACAGAGCATCTATAACTTATGTTATATCTATTGCTTATGATACTTAGTTTCATTCTTTTGTTGATTAAAGGAGATTATTTCTGTGTTTTTTGGAGAATGGGAATTTTTTTCTCAAGGCTTATATTTTCATTTTGGAAAGGATTTTGAGCAGGCTTCAGATTTCCATTCTAATTGTGAGTTGTTCTAGTTTAGCAAATTCTGTTGATGGATTATGGTTGTCTTTTCTCTGTTTTGCCTACATTTTAATCAAGTTTAGCATATTAATGCTTTGATGATAACTTTTTGCTATCTTTTTCATGAAAATGAGAATGGAGTCGATTATCTTTGTTGAGATAATTTTGTATTGTACAAGTTTTCTAATATGCAGCAGAGAGGGATGATCTATGCATTCAAGGGATAAAACCCTGGCTTGTAGGAACTATTCAAGAAACAAATATAACTCAACAACAGGTGTTCACAAAACAAAGATTTCCTATGTTCTACCAAGTCTTCAGAATAGGGGGACGCATTTCGGGGATGGATTCTTTTGAGGCCATTTTGGGGACAGCAGGGTACGACAAAGGGAATGGCTATATAAAAATCCAGAAATTTAAAAAATGAACGGAAGTTTCAAATATTCATACAATAACATTGATAAGGCATTCATCATATTGACATATACTTTATAGAATCCATAAAACACAACAATAGAGTTCATAGGAGAGTTGAACAAATTAATATTTAATTGCTTCCATAATTCATTGTCAATGTGCATCCGATATAAAATTGCCCAAAGGCTACAAGTTTGCACTACAAATGTCAAAATCTTAGTGTCACAAATGTCAAAATGACAAAGTCACAAATGTCAAACTATAAAACATAAAGTATGAAGCTGCCTCTAATCAGCATCTCCCAACACTGCATCAAAATCAGAGTTTGACTCTGATTCATTGTCACTATGAGTATGAGGCAATGTTACCTAGGGACGCGTCCCTGGGTCTAAACCCCCCCGTCCCCGTTCCGGAAACGTCCCTGTCCCAGAAATGGTTAGGGGGACGACAATAGTGTACCATGTTCTTTTTATTTTGATTTTCATATTGTAATTGATAAAAAACTATATTGGCAATGAATTCTTAACAAAAATGTTATAAGCTAAGTTTCTATAATGTATATATGCATGCTTTATCCTTGTTTTCATATGAATATTTAATGTTTCCCTATATATTTTAATTTTTTCTATATTTTATATAGCCATCCCTTGCAATCCCTAAATTTGGCTTAAAAAATCGGAAACTTGGGGACTCGTCCTGTCGTCCCCTACCGTCCCTGTCCTGGAAACTTGGGGTAACCTTGGTATGAGGGGTTGGTTCTCATCTAATGGGACTCAAACTCAAACAAATCCCTCTTGTGTGTCCTCATCAATCTAGGTGGCATCCTCTGGATCAACATCCCACCGTAAAGTTGGAGTCTGCCAATACTTCAAATTTTGACGATCTTGAAGTTGCAAAGCATTATGCATGACCACTAACTTCTTTGCACGTCTAGAGGTCAACCTATTCCTCATGATAGAGTGAATAAAGTTGTATGTGGACCAATGCCTCTTTGCAGTAGAGGAACTAACAACCTGTGAGAGGAGGCGAGTAGGGAGCATCCTCAACTTTGGTGCATCTTTGCCATGTCAATCCACCATCCAATAGGATCCATTTGAGCCAATGTAGCTCTATCTATTTTCGCCTCTGGTTTGCCAAATGTTGGACCATGAAGATTAGTAAAAGCAAGCCATTGTGTTGAAAGTAAACTCGACTCCTCAGTTGAATACATCTTTCCAAGGGCCTTCATTAACTCTTCTTTTACCTCTTCATCATCACAAGGAGGAAACCTACCAGATTTTGGTGCATACCATTTGGGATTGAGAGCAAAGGCTGCCATATGAAGTGGAGTGTTTAGAGTGTTCCATTGCCGCATCACAATGGGCTTAATGTGTTGCTCATACAATTCCAAATTAGGATCCTTGTAAGAAATTGCTTGCTTCATTTTTCTAAGCACGTTGTCAAATGTCTCATAAATCTCTCCAAGACTAGTAGAGTCCATATCAACATGTCTAATGACATCCACAACTAGTGAAATGAAGGAGCAAATATATCTGCAAGTGCAAACAAAATTTGAAAAAAAAACAAGTTAAAAAATAAAAATCAGCAATCAAATTATAAGTTATAAATTTATGAATAAAATGAAAATCAGCAAGTTAATAAAAATAACAGTATTTTACCTCACATTGGACCACCAATCATCATTAAGAACATTTTGTTTGACGCTTTTTCCTTCTACACTATTTGAAGTAGACCATCTACTCCACTTTGAATTAACCATCATCAACTGTAGAGCCTCCTGCACCTCAAGCAACCTCTCTAACAAAATAAAATAACTGGCATACCTTGTCTTCACAAGTTTGAGGAATTCTTTCTTTGAAAATGTCTTGAAGAGAGCAAGTGATGTGTGATTGCTGCAAATAAACATCTGAATATCTCTAGCTTATATCACTACCTGCTGTACCCAATCTATTTTCCCTATGTCTTTCAATGTGTTGTTCAACACATGAATACAACAAGGGGTCCAAAGATGTGCTTGTAAGCACCTTCCACCATCATGCCAACTAATTTGCACACGTGCCAAATCATTGACCACCTACATAACATTGGAGACCCCAACCTTCTCTATAGCATCTCTCAAAATATGAAATTGAAATTTTGCAGCCTTGCTAGTGATTTTTTTATTGGCTAATTATGGAAATTTGGGAATCCAAATTTGGCTAATAGTTCAAAATGTAACGTGACCTGAATTGCCACATTTTTTACACAATTTTATTTTAGTCTTATTTAAATCACCAAAGAATTTATTTTTTAAAACTTTTTAACTAAAAAATTATCCACAATATTCGATACATGATTAGATTAGATTCGCCTAAATTTTATATCATAATTATTAGTTTCTTTAGGGCCATATTTCCATTATTTAGTTAACACCATTGGATTACAATATAATATAATGAACCTCATTGTATTCTGTGAGTTAAAATGTACTTGGGATGTAATTCTCATGGGGCCCGAAATTGCTTTTGGATCGTTGATCTCAATGGGCCGTTAGATTATATTTTAAATCAATGGCGGCAACTAAATATTATAGTCTAACCCTTAGTTAGACCCATTGATCATTTCCACCCTCAGGCCCCTACTTTTCCGTAAGAATTTAATTTTTTTAAATGGAAGGATTCACCATCACAATTAAATGAATTTTCCTTTTATTTTCCAAGATTCACCAATATTTTCTACAAAATTCTAGTGATGTAAAAAAATCGCCAATAAAATTATTTTTTTTTTTGAAAAAAAGGAAAGATTTGCCAGTAGAAATTAATATTTTTTTTCTAAAAAAGTGAAAGATTCGCCAAGATTTTATCTTTTCTTGAGGGGGTTGGCGAGGGGGGGTTCTTAAAGTTATCACTAATCCTTGTGCTTCCTAGAACAATCGATAGCTCTCAGAAAATATGAGCCAGCTAAACATTTGACTATGATGTTGATATGTGGCCGATGTCTAATATCAGTCTACCCATCCATGACAATAGAGCAATCTGTCCTAATCCAACATTGTTTCATGCCCTCCATCACTGAACTCACCTTGGAATATTCTTGTCAAGGAGTGTTTTGTCTAGTTTATGTTCTCCAGGAAGGGTGAGTGAGGAACCAATTATAGTTATATTTTTGAACATTTGTTTGAAGTAAGGAGAACATGCTACATGGAATGGGATGGCATGGGCATAGAAAAATTTGGCAATGGAGGACTCTACCTCATCTCATGCATGCACATTGAACAAACTAGCAAATGTACCTGGTTGCTCACTAGTAATAGTCTTCCTCTTCCCTCTTGTGGAAACATGAACATCACCACTAGCACTACCAACTATAGAGGGCATATGCTAATGATATTGTGATTTTTATCGTATATGTTGATTATCTTGCCATTATAGAAAGCACAAACACTATAGTTCAACAAGGAAAATCAAAATTACGTGCGGCTTTGGACATTATTGCCAAGGAGTTGAGCTTTGATAGTTTGATGATTGATCATTGCATCTTCATGGTTCAAATCAAATATGCCACAAATCTTTTGGAGCATAATCTTGTACATCTATGGAGGTTGGATTGAAGTTGTTAACATTTGGTCATTCATCTCCGATCAATGAATCATTCTACAGATAGTTGGTGTGCAATGCTATATATTTTACATCCACTAGGCTAGATCTTTGCTTTGTTGTTAACTATCTCCCAGCTTTTGTCAAAACCAAATCTTTCTTATTGGATAGCTGCAAAGTTAGTTTTGGGGTATGTCAAAGACATTCTTGATTTTGGCATGCTTTATCAGAGGACAACAATTTTGGGCTGATTGGATATACAGATCTTGATTAGTGGATCAATTGATACTTAACGGTCTAATCTTGAGTACATCTTTCTCCTTGGGTTTAGGAGTGGTTTCATGGCAAAGTGAGCTTTAGCAAACCATAGCTCTATCTTACACTAAACTGGTTACAAAGCAGCTGTGAGTGCTAGTTGTGAAGTAGTTTGATTATGAAGGATTTTGATAGATTTTCAACTTCCTCAACATACTCTTACTTTGCTTTTTTCTAATAATGAAGGAGTATTGAAGTTGGTGAAGAATGTAGTGCATCATGCTCAAATCAAACACATCAAGATTCATTATCACTATATTTGACAACTAGTGGATTGTGAAGCCTATAATGACCTAGGGTTTGATAGTTAGTGATCACCAAAGAAAACAAATAGCCCTAGTGCAGTCACTTCCAGCAGGCAGTACAAAAAACAGGTCTCTGCCTATAATTCCCTCAGTATTTTATAAAATGATGCAAACCAACACACAGACAGACTGATCTATTCTTTGATAACAAGATTGGAACAGATATAATTGAAATGCAGTAATAAGGAAGAATTGTTTACATAACTCTCCTTCAGAAACATACATAAATCTTGAAGCCTCTTAGGTGGAAGATTATTTATCAGGGTTGAGGCTCCAACTGCTAGTGGTTAGGGCTTGCCAAAACTCAGAATTGCAGGCTGCAGGTTAGATCACAACTTGACAGGGCCAACTGCTGAAATCGCCTCCCAAGGTCATTCACAAGGTTCGCACTAGATCTGGGATTTGGCGACTGGATCAAATTGTTGGAGCCGCTGCCATATGGCTCCAAAGCCTATACCAGTAATGGCACTCTGTCCTCAATCACTTCTCCTAGGGTTTGAGGTGTGGAACCCTCAAACACTTGTAACTTCGTGGACAAGCTCCTTCGAAATTAATCTCCATCTTTGGCCAGATCTGTGAGGACAGTCTGCCTAGGTTAAGCTGTTGAGTACCTAATTCTGGAAGTGTTCCAGGTTTGTGGTAAGTCTGCTGTATGCTCCTCTCCGTGGTGGCCTTAGATCTGGGTCATAGATGACCTGAAGATCTGCCAGAGACCTTGCTATCCTCAAAAGAAGCTCCTGTTGAACTGACCTGCCTCTCCAGTATGGTGGAAACCCTTTGCTCAGCCTGGAAGTGTTTGACAGTGCTAATTAGCAATCTGCAAATGTTCAGTGCAAAATGTTCTCTTCAAATTTAGGGACAAACTTGGCATTGTCTTTGGTTTAATCATTAAGGGGGGTATTGGAATGTTAGTTTAATATTATAATAAAATGTACGTATACACTTGTTTGTAATAAGTAGTTGTAGTTAGTTTGTTACAACTTACAACTTCATCCATTTTTAGACTATTGTCTATTTTAAGTATGTAATTACTTTCTATTTTTAGCATATGATCAACAATATTATTTGATGCTCTCAACTTGAGAAAGCATGCCATTTCCTCTCAATCTCATTCTTCAGTTTCTTACCAACAGAATCTATGTTTGCATTCATCATAGAAGCCACATGCAAGATTGATTGAGGCACATTCATGATTGCCTCTCAATAGGAAAGCGATAAATTCGGGAAAATTATTTTGTATGTAAAGAGAAGGCATATTGTTTCTTAGTGTTGCTTTCCAGAATCTTCATAGTCCCTTAAAATAAATAATTTACTTGAGAATTCAAAAGCCTCTAGTCATGGATATCATCGCAGATCTTGATGGATGCCTTGAGCTCCAACAAATTAAATTGGTCTAAGAAGATCTCTTTAGAAGTTAGGTAAAACTAGTGAACCTTAGGCTCAGAAATATTTTATGGAATTCACATACAGGAAGTTCTTGAGAAGTCATGTTTTTTGTATGTCATGTAGTCATGATGACAAAAAAAGAGGGAGGTTAGAGTCTTCTGCACAATCACATGTGACAGCATGCCTTGCAAATCAACATCTCATCTTCCTCTGCACACCTACACATTAATACCACTTGGTGATTAAGCTCACAAACATTTACACGCACTGGATCAGAGAGGAAAAATAAGGAGCCATGGCAATGAAAGACACAAAAAAATTTCAATATGTGGCAACTACAATGATACATATAAATACGTGAGGTGGTTTAGCCACCTTTCAACCATGACGTAACTGCCCTTGTTAATTAGGGATGTAATTAAGTTGAGCTATGACTTAGGAAATAGGAAAAGGATTATAGTCCAAAGTTAATAAATGTGAGCATATCCAACAAATTGTACGAGTGGCTGGGAAATTGGGAATTTTTGATATTACAAGATAACAAGTAATGGGTGGATGTGTCATATGGGGCATTGCTTCAACATAGCTACATGTATTTCATCCATGTAAGAAAGTAATTTTAGTTGCAGTAAAGTACATTTTGGATACAGGAATATTTGCATCAGGCTAATGTAGGAGTTGAATGTCAACTCCCAACACCCCAGGATCTGCTGCCAAATCTAAATATCTTCCACCAGAGAGAAAATGGCAAGAATAGCTTGCTTGATTATGGATGGAACATTGATTGATTGAATATGAAATGTACGTGAGATGCCTTGCTTATAAAGGTAAGGTTGTGAGATAAGATTAGACAAGATCATGACGTGTCTTAATCTATGTTGCAGGGTTCGTACCCGCAGGCCCCGAACTCGGTTCGGGTACGCACCCGGTACGGGTTCGTTTGTGGGTACGTGCTGGGTACGCACAGGGTGCGCGCCCAACACTGTGGGTTCGCCAGGGTTTGCGGGTGCGCGAACCCTGGCGAACCCACAGTGCCAGCACGAACCCGGGCGAACCTAGGCGAACCCATGGGCCAAATTAAAAAAAAAGGGCCCAAACTTGATTAAAAAACTTTTTTTAAATTTTTTTTTTCCTCCTAACCCTAAAACAGCATTGATCATTTCATAGTGATGATTTCCATTGTGATAATTCAATGTGTAATGCAGAGGCAAATTTGGGAATCAATACTAAGCCATGCCAACTTTCAAATATGATTGATACACAATAGATACCTACTCAAAAATTAATATCAGACCTGTACATACTCAGAATAACCAACAAAGAGCAGATCACAGTATTCCAAAACTATGCCAGACCACAGCAATACAAACTGAGCTTATATTTGCAGCAGATACATTACATACAACGACCAGAATTGACAGCAACCTCAAAAATTTGCAGTAGATAATAGTACAACAGATAATCAGCATTACAACATTACTATCCACTCCATAGATACTAACAGTAAATCTGATAACCCAAATCTGAAACATACTACTCAATATTGGACTGAGTTTACCAAGCATATTCAGAAATACATATTCAGACTTATTGCAAGAACTTCCTGTGTTCTGTTTAGAGCTGATGTATGAAGTTAATCCTCAGAAAATTAACAGCAGATAGAAGAAAGTCTGTACTCAATCTGAGACAAGGTTATAATCTTTTACAACTTCTCACAGTCTATTTGTAGCAGCAAATACATTGATTTATAACACCAGATAATAGAATGAACAGCAGTTACAAGTAATACAATGAGTTTATAAATATCTCAGACCTGGGAATGTGTTTGCCAGGGTAAATGTATGATGAATCTTGCTCGATCAATGATCAATGATCGTGAATATTTATCTTTGGCATTTGGCATTGATCAATGATCAAGTATCATACTATGAAATGATTTAGTTTTACAATTCTGTATATTTCTCTTTTTTTTTTTCTTGTGTGTGTATATATATATATATATATATATATACATATACACACACGTACCCATACGTACACAAACCCCTAAAAAAATTTTTCACGTACCCATGCACCGGGTTCTCGTACCCGCACCCGTCCCCGAACCCGAACCCGAACCCGAACCCGAACCTGAACGGGTAACTTAGGTCTTAATCCTATACAATGAGACAATTACCTCAACAATTATCAAATGACCCAGGACATGAATTAAATGACATGATAAGATAAGATAAGATCACATGACACCTAAGACTTCGAGAAAGATTCCCTAGGACCTAAGTAAACTTAACATGTGAATAGGACCTACTAGTGTACTAGTTAGGTAAAACACCTAATTCACACCAACAGATAAGATTTTGTTGTTATAGACATCTAATTTTCAGTAGTGTAGGCGTGTATTTGGGTCACAAACACATTAGGATCAACATAAAATTTAAATGATGTAGATGACTGTTTACAACTGTAACACATATCAGTTTTCAGTCTATATATGTTAGGTTGCAGTTTTTTCATTGGCTCAATATCATAGGAAATCTGAGGTCTGTTATGAAGATTTCTATCAGGCATAGCTTGAGATCATCATAGATCAGAGTTTAATTATATTCTCTGCCCATGAAATATTTGCACTCCAATCATTACAACTTTTTCATCGACAAACTTTCCATCTATTGCTGGTAGATTCCTGATCTGGCCTAAATTGAGAATGGCACTGGTGCCAAAATGTAGCATAGCAAATAGAAATAAATTATGTGCAGCCAAACCTGAGAGAAATGTACAAAAAAAGAGTAGAATTCAATGCTTTTTCATTGTATATGGTAAGTACGACAATATCGCCAGGAATAAATACAATGACTGCTCTCCAACACAACAAAATAAAGACATTGAGTGTAACTGAGAGGTGTGTTGTTGGCAATATTTGACAACCACCTAATGTACCAATCTCAACTAACCAAATACAAAACTAAATTTGTCCAAATATTCAACACCAGTCAACTAAATGCCTTTATTTCATGTCTTTGGCATGCCACTACAATACAAGAACAAACTATAACAAAAGCCTAAAGAGATTAGAGATTACATCTAACTAATGTAAAACTGACACCTACAGAATTGATCTCATGGCAGTGGGGTTTTTGTGCTTTGAGTCGCTTTTCTTTCTTATGCATTTTCTATGCAAAATTAGAACATATGAGGACTAGTTTTAAGTTTTAATCTTCTGATTACATGCTTTCCTTTCTATTCTTTTTGTTCCAACTGCTTGTAGTTAAATCCATGGTTTAGTAAGTTTGGCTGGTCATTTTGAGGATAACAATGTTTGTACCTGTTTTTTTTCTGTTGCCTAAATCTATCTATATGTTGCTTAAATTTTTTCTTGGACTTTGGAGTAGTCATGGAACATCATTTCTTTGTGGTGTATGTGCCTATGATAGTAAGGTTTAACTGGAAAAGGAGATTTTTAAAAAGATGATTAGCAGAGCAGGTATATAATCAGTTAAAGTTTTTAGTGGCAACCTTTTGTCGATTATAGTTGACTAATGTTCTCTCTGCAGGTAGGTTGGTGGGTTAGTCTGCCACAAGGTGAAAAGTACCCATATGGTCGAATTGTAAATATCTGTCCTGCACAGGGTAGATTTGTGGCCAAAAGTTACAGTGCAAGGTAGGTTGTGTATAGATGCTATCTTTGTGCAATTTAGTTGCTAAAAATAAAGGAACTAACGAAAATTTGCATTTCCTTTTACCAGGCAGTTGGCTGCTGCAGAAACAGGTGTACCCTTGTTTGAAATCTTTGTAACTAAAAATGGGGATCTTAGATATAAACAGCAGGTAATTGTTATAAGTATTATGGAATTGATTGCTTAGATAGTGTTGGGACGAGAAAAAATGTTTCAGTCTTGCTTTTATTTTGCTGGCTATGGAGTAAATATTTTTGAGTGCTTAAATATATGCTGGGGGGAAATATTAAAGCTGATACCATCTTTGGCAGGCAGTTTATTTACAGCGTGCCAAAGAGACTTCAAGTGATTCTATTCCAGCACTAGAATCTCTAGATGCTGATCTTTTAGGTTCCTCAAAAAGTTCACTTGAAGTAGACCAAAAATATCAGAGTTTGGAAATTTCTGCAGATGTGGAGAATGAAGGAGACAAGAGTGATAACAAAGATAATATGGATGAGCTGAATCGTGTTCTAAATTATCTGAGAGATAGGATACCAGGTATAAAATTCAAGGTTCTGAAAGTCATTGCGCCTGAAGGGGCGGAGATGGACACAAAGATATTTGAACAGTTAATACAGGAGGATGATGAAGAGAACGATGAGAGTGATTCTAGTGAAAGTTCTGAAGATGAGGAAGATGAGATTAAAATTGAAGGTGACCTACAAGATGATAAAGAAACTAATGAAGATATTGATTTTACAGAGAAACATAAAGAAACCCCCATCAAACTTGTGATTGGCGGGGTTTTACCAAGTAGCTCAGAAGATAAGGCTCCAAGAGTTGTGGTACGTGTTCCAGCCAAAATAGAGTATAGAGGGCGGGATGCTTTTATTTTCCATACAGAAGAAAATGACAATCAGGAGCCATCTTTAAAAGATGAACTAGCTATGAAAGTGGCGAAAGTTGTAGCACGGTCATCTTCAGACCTTGAGTTACCTAATGTTGCAAAATCCCTGTGGAAATCCAAAAAGACTGGTTTAAAGGTAGGTGTTTATGTCTGCAGACTTTGTTTGTAGGGCTTATGTTTATTGTCTTTATTTTAATGGCAAGCATTTACGTAAGCTGTATGTTTCTCTGGAAATTTATACAAGTCTATAATTCATTCTTCCTCTTTCTGTGCATTTTTTCTATTTCAGACATTCATTTTAATGCTTACTTTGTAGAAAGTTGCACTTCAAAGCTTAAGGGACAACTCATGTAAGGTGTAGCACTGTCTGCTAATTAGAACCCTAGTCATTTAGAAAGGATTGAGGGATTGTAGCAGTAGTTTTTGGTTCATAATGGTAACATTAAATTTTTAAATGAGTTTCGGTCATGGTTAAAAATCCCTTTTTGCAAACCATGGCATTCTTGTTAATAATTTTAGCATGAGGTACCTTCTCAACTACTTAAGCCAGAGAGATGAAGTATAGCTTACATGAGATATACGCATTACCAAGTCATCTAAACACTCTAACAAATACAATGATGCACATAGCTTAATGTTTGTCTGTAAATATATTTAAGAGGATCTCACGAAGAGCAACTGAGACACAATCCTATTTTTACCATAATAAGTGATTACAAGCCAACTATATAGTTGACCCGGCACAACTTCTTTAGAAAATTACATTGATTACATGTACCATATTGACAATCAAATACTAATATCATTGACTGAAAACTGTCAATAGGTAGCCACCAAAAGCACTCTATAAATGAGTGTTTTGGAAATTAAAAAAACTCAGTAGACATAATGAATCCAGAAACATCTATTCAATTGTTACTCCTTGAACACCATTCCACTCATAACTTTTGCGTTGTCAAACAAATCGGCCCATGGCAATTCCACCACAAAATTGGGTCCTCTTGTGCCATAGTTGCCATATCCATCTTGGCCGCCTTAGAATAACCCCTAAGAGTAGCAAATTTTGTCCACTTAATACGAATGATGCCGGCCTCTATAGGACCATACATCTTTTCGATGGTGCAAAAGAACCTTGCCTTCACCTCAACATCATGTAAGGGTGTAACTCTACCAGGCCTTTGCTTGTACCACTTGGTGTTCAATGCATAGGCAACCGTGTGCAAGGGACTGTTGAGCTTCTCCCATCTTTGATGAATGATTGGCTGAATGTGCTCATTGTAGAATGCTAATGTGGGGTCCTCTCGCATGACAACCCTCATTTGGTCAAGTATACTATCAATGCACTCATACACCTCTCCAAGGTTAGGTGCATTGGCATCCCCATATCTAATCACTTGGAAGACTAGAGTAATTATGGAGACTATATATTTTGTGTCACCCCAAACAACATCACTCTTCACTACTTTCTTCACTCTCTTCCCTTGCTCTATCTTGGACTCAGGTCACCGATTCCATTTTGTTGTCATAACCATTAGTTGCAATGCCTCTTGCAACTCAAGCATTTTCTCCAAGAGAATGAAATAGGATGCATATCTAGTCTCGACAAGTTTTAAGAACTCCTTAAGGAAGCTCCTGAAGAGTGCATGTGAAGTGTGGTGGTTACAGATAAACATCTGCACATCTCTAGCATCATTGACCACTACTTGTATCCAATCAATCTTTCCCATGTCCTTGAGTGCATTATTCATGGTGTGCACACAACAAGGAGTCCACCAAATGTGTCTATAAGTTGTCTCAATCAATTTCCCTGCAACTTTGCACACATGGGTTGCATCTGTCACTACTTGGACCACATTTTGTGGCCCAACTTCCTTAATAGCATCCTTGAGGATTTGAAACTAAAATTCAACATCTTTGCGATGTCCAGAACAGTCAACTTAAGAAAATATGGGCCCTCTGTACATGTAACCATGATATTGATGAGTGGACGATGCCTAATGTCTGTCCACCCAACCATGACTATATTGCATCCACTTTGCACCCAAGATTCCTTCATTTTCTCCTTTAACACATTTATCTTGGAATAGTTCTTATCCAAGATTGTGGTCCTCAATTTTTTCTCACTTGGTGGCACATATGATGGTCCTTCCCTTGCTACCATCGACATCATCTCTCTATAATAAGGAGATCGAGTCACATGGAATGGAATGCCATTGGCAAAGAAGAATTTTCCAATGGCATCATCTATACCATCCTTCAACTGCACATTGAATAATTTAGCTATTGGGTTATCACTACCGACATCACTTGTCAACTTGCATTTCCCCTTAGCCTCTACTGCATGGGCCCTTGAAGAAGAGCCTAGCATATGTACAACTTGCCTCTACAAAGTAGAAGTAGAATTGTGTGGCTGACCTTGATGACCCTGTGGCTTATGAGACTGTTATGCCCCTACCCCTATAGTTTGTATAGTGTTATGAGTAGTCGGTTTGTGGCTGCCTTAACTCTTAATTAAGTCATATTATCATTATTATATTGTTATTTAGTTATTTAGGTCAGCCTAAGGCTTATATAAGGTTATCTAGGTCGGATTGGGTGATATCCTAGACATAATGGTATATATAGGGGGTATAGGTAGGTTATTATCATCAGGTTGAATATTGAGTTCTTGGTGAAGAAGATTCGAGGTATCCCCCTCGAAGTGAATTAGGAGGTTGCCCCCTTGAAGTGACATATTATTGTCAAGTATTTGCAACATATTTAATATGATATTCTTCTCTTGTAGGTTGTCCCTTCCTAAGCTATTTCATAACAAGTGGTATCAGAGCATGATTTTGGCATCGTGGCAACAAAACATTTTTTTTTTTCAATTTTGGAGGTCATTTTGTGAAACAGATCTCCCAAATTTTGATGAATTTTTGCCTGATTTTTAAAGGGTTTTTGAAGATCATATTATAAAAACTACAATCCAGATTTGAGAGAAATTGGAGCAGAATTAAGTGATTTATTGCAGAATCTGAGTGATTTGGTTTCTTCCCAATTTATTGGGAAAGTGCATAACTTCTAAATCTTGCTAAATTTATTCCTAATTTTTATTGGGTTTTTTGAGCAGTAAAAGAGGAGCCTACAAAAACAATTTCAAAGTGATTGGAGCCTAATTAAGTGATTTATTGTAGAATTAGGGTTCCTAGAAAATTCGCTCTCTAGGCTGCAAAACACCTAATTTTTGTGAGATTTTTCTGGGAAAGTGCAATCTAAGCCTTGGTAAGTTCAAAAAAAAAAATCAGATTAGTTTGACTTAATTTGTGTGATTTATTGCAAAAATATCTTTCTAGAACTTTTTCAAAACAAAAAGTATCCTCAAAAGAGAAGAAAAAGAAAAAGTAAAAGATGTAGAAAAAGAAAAACAGCAAGAGCAAGAGAAAGAGAAAGAACAAGAGCAAGAGAAAGAGAAAGAGCAAGAACAAGAACAAGAGCAAGAGCAGGAACACAAAGAAGAAGAAGAAGAAGAAGAAGAAGAGGAAAAAGAAAAAGTTAGCTTTGAGAACAATGCTTTTGTAAAGAGGAGGGCAATGTTATGCCCCTACCCCTATAGTTTGTATAGTGTTACGAGTAATCGACTTGTGGTTACTTTAACTTTTAATTAAGTCATATTATCATTATTATATTGTAATTTAGTTATTTAGGTCGGCCTAAGGCTTATATAGGGTTATCTAGGTTGGCTTGGGTGATATCCTAGGCATAAGTATGGTATATATAAGAGGTATATTTAGGTTATTATCATCGGATTGAGTATTGAGTTCTTGGTGAAGAATATTGGAGGTATCCCCCTCGAAGTGGCATATTATTATCAAGTATTTGCAGCATATTTAATATTATATTCTTCTCTTGTGCAAGTTATTTCATAACAAGTGGTATCAAAGCATGATCTTGGCACTGTGACAAGAAGACATTTTTTTTTCAATTTTGGAGGTCATTTTGTGTAACACATCTTCCAAATTTTGATGAATTTTTGCCTGATTTTTAAAGGGTTTTTGAAGACCATATTCAAAAAGCTACAGTCTAGATTTGAGAGAAATTGGAGCAGAATTGAGTGATTTACTGCAGGATTAGTGTTTCTTCCCAATTTATTTGGAAAGTGCATATCTTCTAAATACTGCTAAATTTATTCCTAATTTTTATTGGGTTTTTGGAGCAGTAAAAGAGGAGCCTACAGTAACAGTTTCAGAGTGATTGGAGCCTAATTAAGTGATTTATTGTAGAATTAGGGTTCCTAGAAAACTCACTTTTAATGCTGCAAAACACCTAATTTTTGGGATATTTTTCTGGGAAAGTGCAATCTAAGCCTTGGTAAGTTACAGAAAGAATTTCAGATTAGTTTGACTTAATTTATGTGATTTATTACAAAAATATCTTTCTAGAACTTCAAAACAAAGTGGCCTCAAAAAAGAAGAAAAAGAAAAAGATGTAGAAAAAGAAAAAGAGCAAGAGCAAGAGAAAGAGAAAGAACAAGAGCAAGAGCAAGAGCAAGAGAAAGAGAAATAACAAGAGAAAGAGCAAGAGAATGAGAAAGAGCAAGAACACGAACAAGAGCAAGAGCAAAAACAAGAGCAAGAACATGAAGAAGAAGAACAAGAAGCAACACTAGAAAAGAAGCAGAAGTAAAAAAGGAGATGAAGAAAAGAAAAGCTAGCATTGAGGACAATGCTTTTGTAAAGAGGAGGGCAATTTTATGCCCCTACCCCTATAGTTTGTATAGTGTTATGAGTAGTCGGCTTTTGGCTACCTTAACTCTTAATTAAGTCATATTATCATTATGATATTGTTATTTAGTTATTTAGGTCGACCTAACACTTATATAGGGTAATTTAGGCCAGCTTGGGTGATATCCTAGGCATAAGTATGGTATATATAGGAGGTATAGGTAAGTTATTATCATTAGGTTGAGTATTGAGTTCTTGGTGAAGAATATTGGAGCTATCCCCTTTGAAGTGGATTAGGAGGTTGCCCCCTTGAAGTGGCATATTATTATCAAGTATTTGTAGCATATTTAATATTATATTCCTCTCTTGTGCTTGTTATTTCATAACAAGTGGATTAGGAGGAAAGGTCCTTGTTGTGACCTTTTCACACATCGCCCCATCGCCAATGGGGACCCCCAGTTGCCTGCTGTTTTTTAGGGTTTTGCCTCCTTGCAATGGTTACGTGAGATCATTTTGCTAAGAGTTTCAAGCATAGTAACGAGACGTGGACGCGGCTCAGACTCGGCGAGGGCGACTCGGCGCGGGACTCGGCGACTCCGGACGCGGACGCGGCAAAATGAAAAAAAGTTGAAAAACCCTAGAAATTTAGAGATTTTTAAGGATTTAAAACTTGTTTCAAGCACCCTTTATTGAATACAACACAAATAAAAGCAAATTTGATCACATGCATAAGTATACAACGATTACATAAGTATAAGGTACACATTGTAGTTGCGTTGCTGAAGGAAATAACATACTTAGATATATAAAATTAGTCAAATGTATACAAAACTCATGGAATATGAAATCCATGACATCAAATGTTCCATACAAATATGAAATATGAAATATGACATCAAATCAAAATGTTCTATGACTCTATGCCCTATGGCATAGTGGAGCCAGCATCCTTCCTACGAAGGCGTCTAAAGGGCCTGGATGATGTTGCAGCTGCAGCCATAGTCTCTGCCTGTGTCTGACTCTCCATGCCACGCTCACCAACAGCATCTATGCCTCCTCGTGCTCTAGCCTCCTCCAACCATGGCTACAACCTCGGCCTCTCTCTCTGCCTGGTCCACCCAATCAAGGTCCTCGTCACTAAAGACTGCATCTGTAGCCTCAGTGGTCCACTCAGACTGTGGATCAACCTCGTCTAGATTGATCGGGGTTTTGTCATGGTCAAAAAGCTTCCTGTATCTGAGCCGAAGATTGTAATGAACATATACCAAGTCGTTCATCCTCTCCACTGTCAATCTATTGCGCTTCTTGGAGTGTATGTGCTCAAACATACTCCAATTGCGCTCACAACCAGATGAACTGCATGGCTGGCTCAATATACGAATGGCAATATTTTGCAGGTTCGGTGTATCAGAACCAAACATATTCCACCAGCTATCTGAGATGAGAAAAAGAAACAAAATCAATCTCATTTCAAGTTTCAAGTTCAAGTTCAACATTTAATAATAAATTATAATATAAAGAGATGAAAATTATGCCCTTAAATATATTTTTACCTGGTAGTAATGTTGTCCTATTATCTTTGCACATTTGACGTGCAAAGAAGTCTCCATGTGCCTTAGTGAAGGCATCTATCTCCTGCACCACCTGTGTAGTAACAGCAGGCAACATCCGCTCCAATGTCGTGTAGAGCCCACTAAGAATTTTCTCTATCTGCACGGAGATCGCGGTGGAATTGGAAGGCCGGATTCAGGAAACATGCGGCTGCATGGATGGGCCTATGAAGTTGGTTTTGCCATCTCCTATCAATGATATCCCAAATGGGACGATACTTCTCCTCAACTCCACCATAGACTGATCTAATGGCCTCTTTGGCCCTATCCATGCCCTCATATATGTAGCCCATTGCGGGCTTCTCCCCATCTGCAACTCGTAGGAGAACTAGCAAGGGCTCAATAAACTGCAAAGTGCAAACATGTTGCACAAATAAGTGTGAATGAAAATAAACAAATAAAAGTAAGATATGATTAAAAATTAGAACATAATAAAGAATTAAATTTTACCTTCACAATCTCGTCCATTGGTGTCCAAAAACCTTGCTCATCAAAAATGCAATCAGCCACAGCAATCCCTGCAGTGCTTGTAGAAAAGGATGAGGAAGACCACTCCTCACTAGTAAACATGCGCCTCAAAGCTGCCCTTGACCGAATCAAGGATTGCATCGTGATAAAATTTGTTGCAAACCTGGTGATGCCAGGACGAGACAACTCCCTCAACCCCGTGTATTGCCTCATAAGGTTAAGCACCCATGTGTGGTTGTATACAAATTTGCAAACGTTTTTTGCTGCTTCCACACATGTTTTGATCCATGGGAGCTTCCCAAGATCCTCCAACATGAGGTCAATGCAATGGGCGGCACATGGAGTCCAAAATATAGTAGGGTGCCTCTCCATCAATAAGTCTACCAGCAGCAACATAATTTGCTGCATTGTCTGTCACCACTTGCACTACATTTTCTTCCCCCACATCAGCTATCACGTCCTCTATAGCCTCACATAGGTATGTGGCATTTTTGATTTGGCCAGAAGCATCAATGGACTTAATGAAGACGGTGTCACCTGAAAAAAAAAGCAAAACCAATTATTCAATAAATTAAAAAACATAAATCAGCCATATTAAATTATGTGATTCACTAAATAAAATTCAAATTCCAATGCATTGAAGGAAGTACAATTACCTCCGGAGGAAACTAGGAAATTAAGCAACGTCCTATTTCTCCTATCAGTCCAACCATCAGTCATGATGGTGCAACCAATCATGCTCCACTGCTTGCGCTGCTCCTCTAATTGTGCTTTCACATCTGCCACCTTTTGAGTCAAAAGTGGGCCCTTTAATTCATCTTCACTAGGGGCTTTGAACCCCGCCCCACATATAGTTATCGCATCAACCATGTTTTGCCAGAAAGGTGACCTATAACATGTCATAAATAAATTGATAAGTTACATAAGTATTGTAAAATTTGAATTCGATAATGAGATAATGAGATACATCTAGATTCTAAAATTTAAATATAAATTTTAAAACAATTAAACGAAAAAGAATTACCTGGCTACATGGAAGGGAATGGTGCAGTAGTACCAAAAGTCTGCAATTGCCTTTTTGGCTGCATCATGTGCGTCCTTGTTCCAACCCATGCTCTCAAGCGACGGTTGGGAACCAGGGGTAGTGCGTGGTACAAAATATGAGTCCACCCTAGATTTACGAACTCTAGGGCCAATGCTAACACTGCCACTACCACTAGCAGTAGCAGCGCCACCAGCACTAGGAGTACGCATAGGCATTGCTGATGCAGAAACAGAAGCACTACCACAAGCACTAGCACTAGGACGGTATGGAGGCATGGAAGAAGCATCTCCAACAGCACCAAGTCCCTGTCCAACTCCAACACTCAACAACTCCTGCTTCTGTTTCTTTTTCATTTCTTTTTGCATTTCAAAAGTTTCTAATTGCACCTGTACTTCACGAACAACCTCAGGAGGTGCTATAGGGCAACCCACTGCATCATGGGCGGGTATGCGTGCAAGATGATATTTTAATCGATTTATGCCTCCATGATATATTGTTTTGCAATAGAAACATTTGGCGTCTCCTTTTTTCATTCCGGGAAAGATTTCAGCATGTTTCCAAGCAGGGTCTTTTCTGACTGGGGTATGAGACATTGTGAAAATAATAATATGGTATGATTTGCAAATGAATGTGGCTGCACAAAATAGGGTTTCTAAAATTATTTAAGTTGCAAGTAGGGTTTGTAAAAAAAATATGCAAACTCAAAAGAATAGTGATTTTACAAATTACAATGAAATATTTGTTAAAAAAACACAAAAAAATCAATTAAAATCGAACTTACCTCTTAGATTTAGCTTGGAATGCAATAGAAACTCCTCCAAATCACTGGTAATGAGCTTTCAATGCACCTCCTTGCTGGTATGAAGCTCCCCAAATGATATATGCCCTTGGATTGGTCTTCAACAAGTTGCTGGTTGCCCTCTCTTCTCCTCCTATTTTGCCAAATGAATGAAATGAGTGCCCTTTTAGGGCGAAATAGAAGATATAAATAAAAAAACAGATTAAAAAAATGTTGTGTTTTAATTGTTTTTTGGCCTTTTGGCCCCCAGGTCGATCCCGTCGGGACGGGCCCCCGTCCGGGCCCCACCTGGGCGGCGTAAAGGCGCGGCGGGCTGGGCCCAGGCAGCTGACCCGGTTTCGCGCGTCTCTCTGACTGGCTTCAAGTCGGCCACCGAGGGTTAGAGGAAAGTCAATAATTCATGCTTGAATCGGGCGTAGGCGCCATGGAAGCGCCGAAGGCCCAGGAAACGAAGATCGCTGTGAATTCGGGCTAATTCTCGACACTTCCTATTTTTAGGAAATTTGCTTTTTCGATTTTTCATTTTAGCATTTTGGGCCAAAGCAGGTTCCCTATTTTTTTAGGGTTGCTTTTTCTATTTTTAGAAAGTTTCTATTTTTGGAAAGTTTCTATATTTAGAAGGGTCCCGAGTTCCAAAAACGCACTCAGAAGTTCCAAAAACTTGATAGAACTCTCAGAAAATCAAAGAGAAAATTCGAAAAAAAATTGTTGAAAAATCTGGAAAAACAGGTCAAAAAGCATGAAAATCAGACCAAAAAAACATTCAAATTCTGGAAAATCAGGTCGAAATTAATCAGATCTGAAGGTCAAAATCATGGAAAATCAGCTCTTAAATGGTGAAATTTGTGAAAAATTTGTTCAAGTCTGAAATTTGCCATGAGGAAGGCCCTTGAAATGTGGGAAGGAAAGATGAAGAAATGTCAAGAAGCTAGTGAAGTCCGCCCAGCAGCAAAGGGGATGATGCCAAACTCTTTTGAAGTCCGCCATGCTCATCCTAGGATCCTCTAAGGTCCGCCCAGCAGCAAGGAGGCATATCCTAGACACACCTAAAGTCCGCCCATACATGCCAAAGGGGTCATGAAGTACGCCATCCACAAGAAAGGGAAGTGCCAAAAGGTTCCAAAGTCCGCCCTCAACATCCTAAGAAGCTTCAAAGTCCGCCTAGCCTTGTGGTGGGATGTCTAAACACTTAGGAAGTCCGCCTAGGCATGTAGAAGAAGGAAAAATCAAAATTTTTACTAAGTGTTAATGCCCAACAAAGAGAATTTCGAAAATATGCTAAGTATGAGGGCCTAAAAGGGTGGAAAATTGATCTTTGGCTAAACATTACGACATTTCCAAAGGATAAAATGTTGAGACAAATGCTAAGAAGTCTTGAAGTCCACCCTAGAAAATAGGGACATCCAAGATACTTGTCCAAAAGACTTATGAAGTCCGCCATGCACTTGGAAGGGGCTAGCAAGGTGTCAAAGAAGTCCGCCATACTTGTCCAAGATGCTAAAGAGGTCCGCCTAGGCACATGAAGAGAAAATAATGATTTTTGCTAAGTGTTAGTGCCTAGTCCAAGGAAAAAATTCGAATATTTGCCTAAGTATAGAGGCTAAAAGATGAAAAATGAAGATTTTTGACTAAGTATCATGACACTTTCAAGAGATTAAGTGCCAAGTTTGGAAGGACACGTGGTAAAGAAGATTGGGATATGGCAAGAAATAAAACGAAGTATGCCTAGCACAAAAGGGGAAGAGAAATTAAATGTGCCTAAGTGTGGGTATCTAGAGAAAATATTGAGAAATTGACAACTTTGGCCGAGGAAAAATGCACGAGGCAAAGGGAAAGGAAGGATCGCCCTTGGCTAGAAGGAAGAAGAATTTGTCAAGCGTCAAAGAAATTCGACCGATGAAGACATCCAGACAAGGATTTTGCCTAGAAAAATTCGACTGGGCAAGGAAATATTTGACTTTGGCAGAGGAAAATAGGCTCAGTGTAAAGGAAAATTTCGCCTCGGCAAAGAAAAATAAGGATCTGGCAATAAAATTTTCGACGGAATGGCTTAAGTTTTGGCTTGGCTAGACGAAATTGAGGATAAAATTGGAAAATGCACTCTTAGCCAAGAAAAATAAAGAGAAAATCGAAATAGCCATGGGTCCAAAATGAACGGGTTGGAATAAATTAAAATATTTTTAATAATTTAATAATTTATTTTCAACTACTTGGAAATTTAAAATGCCTTGGACAAAATTAAATTTGGCAGACGAGAATTGCAAGAAAATAAAGTATGCCAGGTAGAGATAAAATCCGACAGGCAAAATTAAATTCGCCATGAATTTAATTAAATATTTAATGTTTTCTTTAAAAATTTGAAAAATCAAAGATAAACATTAAGTGAAAAATCGAATTTTTGAAGATCAGTGAGATTTGCTCGGATAAGCTCGAGACTGATTCTTGTCGGAAAATAAAAGGAAACTTGCCTGTTTGGATAAATGAAAACAAATCGAGATCGAGAAAGAATATGGCAGTTGCTAAAACGAATTCAATCCTTCAGCATTATAATGAGTTTCAGCAACTCATTTTTTCACACACAGCTGAAGAGAAATTTAATCTTTCTCGAAATTATCAGGCAATTGATTGATCAATAAGCAAAATCGAATTTTCCAGAAGGTGAAATAGTGTTACGCTGAAGAATTTTTCGCAGGAAAAAGAAGAGATTTATTGAAAGCTGAAATTCTTCTGTGAAGAGGAGCCAGCAAGGGAGCTCAGCGAGAGACCAAAGTTATTTCAAAATGGAAGAATGTCGTGGACACCGATCTCGGGCATGTAGACTTTGATGAGTTCAAGAAAAGAGTGTATGGGCAGAAGGGAATTCCCACACCAATAGCCAGACGGATAGTCAGAAATGGGATATTTCAGGCAGCTGGATTCCCACCAGCAATGGATTGTGCGGAATTAATGGTGGAATGTGCTCTCCACTATGACGCTCAGAAGAGACAGATCATCTCACCTGATGGAAGAGTCTTGGCACACTTTGGTGAAGTGGCAATCCAGGAGACCTTCGGCATCTCGGAACCTTGACGAGCTGGTGGCTACTATAGATGAATCCTTGGTAGAGATGCTTGAACCTCCTCTAGTTCAGGAGGAAAATATTGAACCTATTCAGCTAGACGACGAGGAGCCTGCGTCACCTACAGACACGAAAATCTTAAGTTCAGACAATGATATAGAAGCCCGGAATAACGACTTCGAGGAGGGAATGATTTCCGCTCTCAGGGAAGTTATGGATGTTCCGAATGAAGAAGAGGTTCAGGTAGAGGATGGAGTTGAGCAATCGACCATTCCGGACTGGCTGTTAGAGAGAATGAAGATCCAGGTACCTGCAGAAGCTCAACAAGATGAGGATGATACTGCTGATTTCTTGGCAAGGTTGGAGCAAGTCGCAATCAAGAAGCCTGCCAAGAAGTTCTCCACCATTCAGAGGAACGAGGCAGGCAACCGTTCCGTGCACATTGCAGTACCCACGGTGGACAAGCCACAGGACGAGATCACTCCTCTGGAGTATGCTATAACTACTGTTGATCTCGGCCCAACTTCAAAAGGCCAAGAAGTGGAGGAATTGGATAATTCCGTCTCGACCATCAAGACGAGACTGGAAAAGGAAGTGGCTAAAAAGGAGTATAAGAAGGAGGTCGAACGTCTTAAGGAATACATACAGCATTTGACCCAACCACTTGATCAGGGCAATGCGATTGTTCCTCCTCTTCTCAATTCATCAAGGGAGATGACCAAGGAAGTCGAGCACGGAATGGTAACGGCCAGAGAAGCTCAGGACTGGATGGCAAGCGAAGGTACGGATGCAGCCTTGTTCATGGAGAAGTTGGCACTTGCTTATGGACGAACCTCTTCATTTCTTTCCAGACTGATGGATATGGCGGAGGCATGGGAAGGTATTCCGGATATGCAGGAAAGGCTTATTCCAAGCCTTAGAATCTTGAAGGGCACTCCAAGGGAGGAGTTGGTTGATAAAAGGGTGATTGCTGCAGGGGCAGCATATGATTTCAATCACTGGTTTTGGGCAGTGACTATACGAGAAGAAGTCTTGGAGAAGGCAAAAGTAGATGGGCTTGGAATTGAAGAACAGGTCAGGAAAATCCAGGAGAAGATTTACATAACTACAGAAGTGTTCGACCGTGAAATATTCCGGGAGAACGACATGCAGTTGGAGAGATTGATGTATAAAGTTCAAGAAACTTTCTTCTCGACCACTGGACCATTTCTGAGACAAGACTTTGCGAGAGTGGCAAGACTCTCATCCATTCGAAAGGATTTTGAGAAGCAGGAGGCAGATTGGGAAAGTACTTTTGCTAAATGTGCTGAGAAGTTGGACGGACTTGAATTCCGGATCAGCATGCTGCCACCCGTCACAATGGAGGAGGTCATCGCTGTAGTGTCCAGATTCATCGAACACAATGCTGCTCTGAAGGATAAGGACGCCTCTCCTAGATGATAGCTGGAACTGCCACTTTACTAATTGATTTCTAGTTGATAACTCTTGTTATTTTGGGAAACCCTAATTAGGGTTTGGTTGTAATAATCTTGGCTGTTAATCTTGTTTTAATCTCGGCCCTTCATTTCATTTTTGAAGCTCTATATAAACTGATGCTCTCTCACTTTCATTGGTGGAGATAGAATATGAGATTGTTGCATTGAGACTGTTTTGAATAATAAAAGCTCTTGAGCATGATTTGCCTTGAATAACTTCTTATTATCAAATAGTAAGCGAGGTTGCATATCATCTTCCGCCATAGATTAAGTAGAATTTGCTTTGAAAGTTGGTTAATTGAATGAGAGATTGATCGTATTGATTCAATGGTGAAGTGTAGCTCATACTTTCTTCGAATGGATGATTTGCATTCGATGCGTAAAGTTAGCCTGAGCTCTTAATTGTGGAAGCTTAGCTTCAGCCTCATTCGAGGTTTGAAAATTATTCTCACAACCCTTGAAGATTGCACCCATTTTGCGTATGTTGTCCTGGAGGAGGCGAAACAAAGTGTGGTTTATTCCCTTCACCGAATCCTTATTGTCTCTTGAGTTCTTAGGCATAACTAGATTCTCCTAAACCCTATCCTTTTGCCATTTTTTTTGAGATCCACATGGAAAGTCCTAATTGAAAGCCTTCAATGATAAATTCCCTAAGTCCTGAACTTGTGAAGATTTTCTTACGTAAGTCCCCTTGTTTATTACCAGCATATCACAACGACCATTGAGCTTATCCACACGTCGAGACCGGACAAAAGAAACCTTGGAATCGCCATATGATCTTCTCGCAATCTTAGCATACGCGGTGGTTTTTCAAGAGAGGATAGAGTGTCTTTGGACATTTTATTCTGTGTGTTCGGTGGATGATAAAACGTACACCAACAGTCCTTGAAGTCGAAGAAGCCCAATGAATTCATGTCTAAAAAAAGCATTATCTTCCACCTTAGTAGGTGAGTCTTCGCCCTTATAGTTCATCCGTTGAATAATTGTGTCAAACTTCTTAGAAAATTCATTTATTTCATTCCTAATAAATGAATTTTCACTCTTGACCTTGTTGATCTCATCATTAGGGTTAACATCCTCATTTTCTACCTCATACTTATTTGAAGTTTTCCTCGGTGTGGTAGCATTCTTTTTGCCTCTTGTTGTAGGCCCCATCACGATGGTAGAAAATAATTTTGCAATAAATCACACAAATAAATTCAAAATAATTAGAAGGTTTTTCTGTAACTTACTACGGCCTAGGTTGTACTCTCTCAGAAAAAAACTCCCAAAAATTTGGTGTTTGTAGCCTTGAGAGTGAAATTGTTGGAAACCCTAATTTTGCAATAAGTCACTTATTTCTACTTCAAATTTTTTGAAATTTGGATTGTAGGCTCCTCTATTACTTTTTCAAAAAACCCACTAAAAATAAGGAACAAATTCGGCAGCATTTGTGAGATATGCACTTTCCAAATAAATTACGAAGAAACTCTCATTCTACAATAAATCACTCAATTTCATTAAAGTATTATTGTATTATATAATGGTCATCTTAGCATTTAGTTAGCTAGTACTTTACTTTCAGTTAACTTAGTTTGCTTAAGTTAACTTTTAGTAACTTTCAGTTATTTACTTTTGTTAACGATTGTTTCCTTTTAAAATCATCGACCTGTATTGTATTATTTAAGGAGTTTTCCTCTCCTTTGTAAATAAAGAATATTGAATATCAATTATCATTTCATGGTATTGGAGCAAAGGCTCTTTTTTTGACAATTTTTTTGAGCAATAAATTTTTTTGTTTTCCTAAGAATTTTTTGAATTTATTTTTAAAAAGTTTTTTGTCTAATTGTTTAAATAAAAATCATGAACTCCCTTACGGATTAAAAATCTCAATTTTTTTTTATCAGCTAAAAAGAAAAAAAATCGTGGAAGATTTCAAGCTAATTTTCTTAGGGTTTGTGCTGCTACAAATCATGTTTTCTTTGCTGAAGCTCGTAGGCTTGAACTCAAGAAAAAAATTTGTCATTGTTATCAGCTAAGTCGCAAGGGTTTTTCATCTGGGAATCGTGAGTTTGCCTAGGGAGGAATCGCGTCATTCTTTTCTAGCAAATCGCGTTTTTGTTTGAAGAAGAATCACAATAGTTTTTTTTTTGGTAAAAGAATCGCGTTTTCTGCAAAATCACGACTGAAAACCTGATTTTTTTCCATTTGGAGTGATGGGTTGAGATTGTAAAGTCACAATTTTTTCCTCTTTTTTTCCATTGTGATTTCTATTAGGGTTTCATGGTTTTATTTTGACGGATTTTCTTGGCATTTTTTTGTGGCAGCAACGTGTCTGATTGACGGGTTCTTGCCAGTTTTTAAAAACTCCAGATGTGTTTGTGACGATTTACCAGGGTTTTATGCTTGTGTTAGAAAGTCCTGAAGAGTTTTTAATGTGATTAGGGTTTTCCAGAATTTCATGGGTGTGTAGTTTTGAAGAAATTTCAAAGATTTGTTGTTTGACAATTTTTTGAAATAAAATTGTAGTTTATTGTCAATTTTTTAAAATCATAAGTGGTGCTAGATGATCACAAATTTTACTTTGTTTTTCATGCTTTTGGAAAAACGAGAGGGATGGTATCTGTGCAAGAGTTTAGCTCTTATGCATTAATGGTTAAAAGACTAGCAAATCATGTCAAATCATCCACTTGATACATTGATTCTAGAGCCTCTCGACATTTCACAAACAAGAGAGATTGGTTCATAGAGTATATGGCATGCTTCGACTTTGTCATCTTTGGTGGTGGCGAAGAGTATACAATTGTCGGCAAGGGCAATGTCCAGATCACATATGGTGGGAGAAATTTAATATTTCTCAATGTATACTATGTGCCAGGTATGAAGCTCAATTTGTTCTCGGTGAGTCAAATTATGTGACAGTCCAAAGTTGGGCATCATTTTCAGTTCACACAAGTGCCAAATTGTTTGATAAGGAGTCCAAGAAAATTGTGGCAGTTGGGCTCGAGGATCATGATTTGTATCGGCTGCTTCATACTGGAGATCCTTTGGAGCATGCGTTGGTTGCAAGGAGTTTATCTATCAACACTCTTTGGCATTAGCGGTATGGGAATCTCAGCATTGCCGACCACTCTCAGTTGGCTCATGAGAATTTGGTAGAAGGCTTACTTGAGATTCAACAACAGACACATGGTGTTTGCGAAGTTTGCCAAGCAGGGAATCAACATCGTACTCCATTTTCAAATGGAAAGTCTTGATGAACATCCAAGGTTCTATAGCTAGTTCATGCAGACATTTGTGGACCAATGAATACTGCATCAGTCACTAGTGCTAAGTATTCCCTCCTGTTTGTTGATGACTTATTAGAAAAATGTGGGTGTATTTTCTCAAAGCAAAGTCACAAGTATTAAATGAATTTTAAAAGTTTAAAGCATTAGTTGAAAAAGAGTCTAGATGTCACATCATCACTCTTAGGTCAGATAATGGGGGTGGGTTCTGTTCCAACCAGTTCACCAACTTCTGTGCTAAACACGGTATTAAACATCAGCTTACCACACCCTATATCCCTTAGTAGAATGGTATTCTTGAGTAGAGGAATTTTACCATCACAAAAATGGCCTGTTGTATGGAGAAAAAAAATATTCCCAAGAAATTTTGGGCTGAGGCAGTGTATACTGTAGTACATCTTCTTAACCGATCTCCCACGCAGGCCGTTAAGAAGATGACCCTAGAGGAAGCATGGTCGGGGAGAAAACCAAGAATCGTCCATCTCAGGGTTTTTGGTTTGATTGTATATGTTTGGATTCCAGTTGCCAAGAGAACCAAGCTGGATTCCAAGAGCCAGAAGTTGATGCTAATAGAATACAGTGACAATCATAAGGCCTATCGGTTGATTGATGTTGCAGTATACATTCTTAATTGATCTCCCACACAAGCCGTTAAGATGACCCTAGAGGAAGCATGGTCTGGGAGAAAACCAAGAATTACCGATCTCAGGGTTTTTTGTTTGATTATGTATGTTTGGAATCCAATTGCCAAGAGAACCAAGTTGGATTCTGTTGGTGTACATTTTATCATGCACCGAACACTTTAAAATAAAAGTCCAGAGACACTTTATCCTCTCTTGAAAAACCACCAGGTATGTTAAGATTACTAGAAGATCATATGGCGATTCCAAGGTTTCTTTTGTCAGGTCTTGACGTGTGGATAAACTCAATGGGCGTTGTGATTTGCTAGTAATACACAAAGGGACTTATGTTAACAAACTTCTTACAAGTTAGGACTTAGACTAATTTGACAATAATGCTCTCTTTTGTTATTTCGGATTTTCCAAAAAAAAAAAAAGTGCAAAAGGATGGGGGTTTAGAGGTTCTATACTATTCCTATGAATTCAAGAGACAGTGGAGATTAGGTGAAATTGGTAACCATGCTTTGCTTTGCCTCCCTAGGACAACTGCACAAAGTGGGTGCAATCTTCAAGGGGTGTGCTTACAATTTTCATGTCATGAACAACTACTATCAAATTGATCAATACTCATCCAGACAAAAGTTAAGCATCCACAATTATGAGCTCAGGCTAACTTTACGCATCGAATAAAAATCATCTATTCGAAGAAAGTATGAGCTAAATTTCACCATAAATCAGTACTATCAAATCTCAGATTCATCTAGCATACATTCAAATTAAATTCTATTTTAATTCTAATCTATTGTTGAAGAAGCTATGCAACCTTGCAACCACTTAACAATAAAAAGGATTCAAAGCAAATCATGCATAAGAGCTTTTATTATTCAAAGTAGCTATATGCAACGATTTCATAAACTTTCTTCACACAAATGAAAGTGAGAGCAAGCATTTATATAGAGTTTTTGAGAATAAATGAAAGGCCGGGATTAAAACAAATTTACGGCTGAGATTATGACACATCAATCCTAATTAGGGTTTCCAAAAATAAAATTGACATTAATTGTATGCGAGACAAGTGGCACCCAGAGCTACTTTCAAGGACGTGCATCTCTATCCTCTCGGGTGGCAGTGTGTTCAATGAACCTAGACACGATCGAGACGATCTCCTCCATTGTAACTTGTGGCAGCATGTTGATCCTGAATTCCATTCCGTTGAAGTCCTCAACATATCTGGCAAAGGCATTCTCTCATTCCAATTCTTGTTTTAGGAAGGTGTCTCGGATGGATAAGAAACTTGCCACCCTTGTGAAGTCCTGTCTTAGAATTGACCTTGTGATGGAGAAGAAGATTTCCTGAACCTTGTGCCTTAGTCTCTCCAGCTGCATTTCATTCTCTTGAACAATCTCTTTCTCTAATACATTTGCAGCTATGAGGTAAATCTTTCTTTGAATTTCTCTGATATGCTCCTCAACTTTGAGTCCATCAGCTCTTGCTCTTTCCAAGACCTCGCTTTGTGTTGTCAATGCCCAATACCAATGGTGGAAGTCATAAGTGGCGCCTGCTGCAATTATCTTTCCCTCGACCAATTCCTGTTTTGGGACGCCCTTTAGTACTTTGAGGCATGGAATAAGCCTGTCTTGAATGTCTGGGAGGTTGTCCTAAACTTTCGTCATGACAACAAGTCTGGAAAGGAATGAAGAGGTTTGTCCGTCGGCAAGTGTCAATCTCTCCATGAATGAAGCCGCTTCTGCGCTTTTACTTGCCATCCATTCCTTTGCCTCCTTAGCCATAACTATATCTTCTCCAACATCCTTGGTTGTTTCCTGTGAGGAGTTTAGGAGAGGAGGAGCTACTGCATCATCCTGGTTGAGCGGTTTGGTCAGGTGCTGAATATACTCCTTCAGGCACTCAACCTCCTTCTTGTATTCTTTCTTTTTTGCCACTTCCTTCTCCAGTCTTGCCTTGATAGTAGAGACTGAGTTATCCAATTCCCCAACTTCCCGACCCTTTGTTGTTGGACCCAGGTCTATAGTGGTAATGGCGTACTCATGGGGAGTGATTTCATCCTGTGATTTTTCAATTGTTGGCACTGCAATTTGTATGGAACGACTGCCGGTTTCGTCCCTCTGAATTGTGGAGAATTTCTTGGTAGGCTTCTTCATAGCAACTTGTTCTAACCTGGCTAAGAAATCCGCAATGTCATATTTTTCTTGAGTCTCGACTGGCACTTGTATCTTTAGTCTTTCCTTCAACCAATCATGAATGGTAGGTTGTTCTACGCCGTTTTCCTCTTGAACATTTCCTCCACTTGGAATATCCAAAACTCCTTTAAGAGCAAAAATCATTCCCTCTTGGAATTTATCATTTTGGACATCCATTTCGTACTCCGAACCAAGTACCTCTGTGCCCATAGGAGATGAGGGCTTGTCATCATCTAGCTGGATTGGTTCAATGTTACCTTCCTGAATTGGAGAAGGAATCATCGTATTGGCTAAGGATTCATCCGCAGTAGCCACTAGTTCATCAATATTTTTGGATTCAGCGAAATGAGATGGCTCCATCCTTTGTCTCTTTTGGACAGGTTTTGTGTTTGCAGCTGCTTCTTTCTCTTCTTAGAATTGGTAATTCCAATCAACTCGGCAGTATGGGATGTGCCTGCATTTGAAGAGTATGATTCCGTTTCACTCAGCAAGTCATAAGTTAGTGTTATTCTGTTCCGCCTCAACTCTTGGACTTGCTGGTCAACCCACCATTGAGAATACTTGATTACTGGCCTCATTAATGCGTTCAAATCCGCTAGCTCAGGTTCTGATCACTTCACTGCAGGAAGAGGTCAGTTTTCATCGAAGCACGGTTGGACATATTCTCTGTCATCTTCCAACTAATCAGGTACTCAACAAAGTTTGATTGCTCTTACCAAATTCACTGGCAATCTGGACCATAACTTTCTCCTGACTTCATACTCGTCTGCAGCATTTGCCCAAAAATCCTCCAGGTCTACTCTGTGTTTATATCTTTTTCCATCCATAGTCTGAATGTGGTTATGAGGGTCAAAGTTGGCCCTAGACCGATAAGTAGTGAACGGATACCATTGTATTTCTAACCTGGCACTTTCAGCTGCTTGTGCCGAGGGACAGGATTCCAACATGTTCCCAATGAAGAACATAAAAGTGATAGCTGCTTTCTATTTTGGCCTCTAGATGTTTTGGTAATTCTCTAGTTGCTTGAGGACTTCTAGCAAAATCATCCTATTTGTAGGATAGATTGGAAGCCTATAAGGATTTCTAGTGAATCCCTGGATCCTTATGTATGGAACCTTGGAAATTGGATAAACCAGGATCCATATCTTCTAATCAAGCTTTTGGCTTCATGACTCAGCCTTTGGTGAGTTCCTCCTTGGAGTATTCTGGTGATGTACATGATGAAAGCATCGTGCGCCCGTCTGAAGTGAGATTTCTCTCTGAGTTGCAGCTATGGGTAATAGTCATACGACTTGAATTCATTTTCACCATTGCTTACTCTGCCTTTGCATATCAATCCTGAATATCTGTACGTCTTGGCCAATAGATAGATGATATAAGAGCTGATGTGGAATGACTTTGTCCTTTCCAGATTGATTAGCTGCTAGTGGAGATTATTTCTAATCATTTGGGACCAGTTGAACATCTTAACGCTAGAGGAGATTTCATCGATGAAGTAGTACATCCACGTCTCAAAAGGCGTGCCTTGTGGATTGCTGACTATTCTATTTAACATCAGAATAATGTCCCCATACTCCTCTTTGAAATCTGTCCAACGCAGCTTCTTGGGCATTTTCTTGGCGGAGGCTCTCGGTTTTTCTAGCCATGATTTGTTAATATTTGTGGCACAAAGTTCAGATTGGTCTTCATACAACTTTCTGGTGTCATCCATAGTTTTATATACTATCCGATGGTGTGTCAGGATGCTAAATGCTTCCTGGATTGCCACTTCTCTGAGGTGAGCTAAAATCCTCCCGTCAGGTGCAACAATTTGTCTCTTCTACGCATCATAATGGATGGCGCACTCCACCATTAATTCAACACATTCTATTGCAGGCGGAAATTCGGCTGCTTGGAAGATGCCATTCCTCACCATCCGACGAGCAATTGGTGTTGGCAATTTATCGTGTCCATACATCCTTTTCCTGAATTCTTCAAAGTCTACATGCCCGAGATCAGTGTCTGTAATGTTTTTCCACTTAGAATTAATTTTTGACTCTTGTTGCAACCCTTTACTGGCAAACTTCATTTGCGCCCCTTTTGATGATTCTCCCCGAGTGGTCATTAACCTGCAATAATAAAAATAATTAACATTAGTACTTTAAAATCTGGTATTTTTTGGGCCTTTGTTCGAAAGTTTTTACTTTCAGCTTGTTGAAAAAAATAAATTATTGTGAAAAAGTAAGCTGAAAATGGGCGAATTTGGTTGAGTCTTGACAAATTTTGCCAAAGTGATGGAAAAAGAATGGAAGAATAGAAGAATTTAGCCAATCTAATTTAAGAACTCTTGAAAGTAACCTCTGGCTGCAGATTGAATTCAACTTCTGAAAATTTACTCCAAAAATCCAAGAAAAGATCACGCCTTTTGTTGAGAAGTACGCCCTTCAGCCAAGAATTCCAACACCAATTCAAGAATTTCAACTCTTTCTTCGTTCTTCACCCTGAAAAGTTAAATATTCTTCCGTAATTTTGAGAGATATTAATTCTCTTCTCAATCGAACTTGGAAGAATGTGTTGAAAATGACTTGCTGAATCCCTTTATAAAGTTGAGAAGTTCAATTTATTTTGGTAATTTCAGATTTTATCTTGAGTTCATCGAACTTGGACTTGTTTTTCTTCTTTTTACCCAGGCAAGTTTCCAAATTTTAAAATCTTTAGGATTCTCCTTTTTGAGTTCGAAATCCTTTTGAGTGTCAGGATAAGTGTTGGAAAATAATAAAGATTTTATGGATTTTTGATTATTTTTCCAACCTTGTAATTTTTATTCCTCAAACTTTTAAAATTATTTAATCATGGCAAATTTTAATTTTCCCATGGCTAATCATTTATTTTCCAAGTTATTTTAATTTCTCTAGCCAAGGCGAACTTCATATTTATTTTGCCATGTTTCATGCTGGAGGCGAACTTTAGACTTTTCTCTTTTAGCCTAGGGCGAACTTCACAGTGTCTTAGACAATTTTCATCATTCCAAGGGCGAATTCCCTTAATTTTTTTCAATCTTTTCTTAGGCAGACTTGTCTTCATGTTTGGCATTTTACTCTCCATGGCAGACTTCCTAGATTGCTTGCCATTTTCCTTCATAGTCCAAGGCGGACTTTATATTTATTTTTCCATTTGTTGGGTCGGACCTTGAAATGAGTCTTCCAAACTCTAGGCGGACTTCTAAGTGAATTCTCCAAAGATATGGTGGACATCATAGATTCTTTTCCATCCATTGGCGGACTTTGGAACTTCTTTTCTACGTGTATTTTTCTCTTCATACTTAGCCAAAATTCAAATTTCATTTTTCGAGGTATCAATCACTTAGTCAATTTCATGAAACTTTCTCCCCAAGATAACATTACATAGGCAAGACATTTATACTTAGCCAAATTTCTCAAGTTTTCTCCCTCAAAGGCGTCCATACTTAGCCAAATTTTTAATTTTCTTCTTTCTTCCAAGCTGGGCGGACTTCACCAACTTCTTGCCAAGGTAGGGCGGACTTCACAAATTCCTTGCCATTTCCTCATTAAGACTTGGGTGGACTTCACCAGCTTCCTGCCAAGGTAGGGCGGACTTTGGAGTAGGCTTGCCATTTCCTTTTCCATGGCAGGGTGGACTTGCCATGATGTTTGCCATTTCTTGGCGAACTTCCCAATGCCTTAGCCATTTTCTTCTTCATGGGTGAGCTTGAAGGTTGCCATCCCTCTAGACTTAGGCGAATTTTCTCCATGAATTGCATGCTTTTTGGTTGATTTTTCATTGATTTTCTTGATTTTCTCATTCTGGAGGTCTGATTTTCATGATTTTTCAATTGCCTTTTACTTGCTTTTTAGTTGATTTTCTGATTTTCACATTGATTTTTCCAGATTTTTGCATGCCTTTTCCATGCTTTTCTTGATTTTTCGTTGATTTTTGCATGCCTTCTGATTCCAAAGATGGAAATTTTGACTCCATGACCAGTGGGACCTTGGCACTTTCTAAAAATAGAAATTGCTAAAAATAGAAAAAAACAAAAAAACAAAAAGCACAATTTCTAAAAATAGTAAATCTCAAATTGGTCCAAAAGTGCCAAAAATGAAAAAGCAAAAAGCAAAACAAAGCAGATTCCCTAAAAAGTAGGAAGTGTCAGAATTGACCCAAAGCATAGGCGATCCTCGTCCTTTGGACCTTCGAAACCCTTTTATGACATTTAGGCACTGTTTTAGGCTTGGACTCTCCACTTGACTTGGATGACTTCTCAAAACTCTAACTCAAAGCTCTCAAATCAATGGCCTATGAAACCATAATGCGAAGGCAAAACCCTAAAAAGCAAACTACTGGGGGTCCCCATTTGCAATGGGGTGATGTGTGAATTAGGTCACAACAGATTCCTAGAGCCAAAAGTTGATGCTAACAGAATACAGTGACAATCATAAGGCCAATCGACTGATTGATGTGGCCATCGATCGTTTGACATTTAGTAGCGATTTTGTGTTTGATTAGGAGGGTGGGCCCTTTTTGTTCTCTTCTCCCATCAAGAGTTTTGACAATCAGCCTCTAAAGACCAAGGATTTGGGAGCTAAGCTTTCAGTAGCTCCACCTATAGGGAGGGATTCTAATGATTCTGACATTGTGGAATCTCCTAGGAAAGATTCTATCACAACAAATTTCCCTTAGGATAACTTATATCAGCATCCAGATGGTATTATTCTAGGCAGCCCAAGTCATGATGATGTTCATCCCAATTTGGAAGAAGATGCATCTCCTCCTCATCCTAAGTGGTGGGTGAAGCTCATTGGTGATGTTCATGATGATGAGCTTGTCGAGGGAAGATCAAGAAGAACACAATAAACTTTGCTCTTATGGCCAACATTTAGAGAGTTTATGAGCCTTTGCAGTATTCAGAGGCCAAGGGAAAACCTAAATGGGAAAAAGGCTATGGATTCTGAACATCATAGTCTTTTGAAGAACAACACATGGGATTTGTCAAATCTTCCACCAGGGAAGAAACCCATTGGCTGCAAATGGGTATATAAGGCTGATGGAACACTAGATAAATACAAGGCTCGGTTGGTGGCGAAGGGGTTTTTGCAAAGAGAAGGTATTGGCTATGAAGAAATCTTTGCTCCTACAACAAAGATGAGCACCATCCGACTTGTTTTGGCCATGGCAGCACAATTTGGTAGGAAGGTCCACTAGATGGATGTGAAGAGTGCTTTTCTCAATGCCGATTTGGAGGAAGAGGTATACATGATGCAACCTCCTGGTTTTAAGGTTGCAGGAAAAGAACATAAGGTATGTAGATTGCTGAAGGCTCTTTATGGCCTAAAGTAGGCACCTAGGGCATGGTACCTAAAGTTTGAAAAGTACTTAGTTGCATAGGGGTTTTAGAGGAGTCCCTTAGATGCAAATTTGTATGTCAAGAACATTGGCAGTGATATCATCCTTCTTGTCATCTATGTGGATGATACTATCATTATTGGAAGTAGGTTACATTTGATTGAACAAATCAAGTCAAATTTGTGTTAGGCATTTGAGATGACGGACTTGGGTCTCCTACACTATTGTCTTGATGTAGAAGTTTGGTAGACAGGTGGCAGTATCTTCATTTCTCAGTTGAAGTATGCTAGGAGTTTGCTTGAAAAATTCAAAATGGAAGATTGCAAAATGTCATCCACTCCTATGGAGAAGGGACTGAAACTTTCAGCCAAACCAGACTCACTAGTGGTAAACTAGTCTGCATTCAGGCAACTAGTGGGCAGCCTCATCTATCTTATTACCACTAGACCTGATCTCAGTTTCGCTATGAGCTATATTTCTCGTTTCATGACCGCCCCTAAGGCGGAACATTGGGTTGCCGCAAAGCGACTATTGCAATATGTCAAAGGGACACCTGACTTTGGCATTCAGTACAACAGATTCAAAGATCCTAGGCTGGTTGGCTTTATAGACTCAGATTGGGCAGGTTCAGTTGGTCACAGGAAGTCCACTTCTGGGTATGTTTTCAGTCTTGGTACAGGTGTAGTCACATGGAAAAGCAAGAAACACGCTGTAGCTCTTTCCTCGACCTAAGCAGAGTATCGAGGCATAGTTAAGGCAGCATGTGAGGCAGTATGGATTTGAAGGATGCTTGCTAACACACAGATGTCTCAAGTAGGGCCTTCACCCTTGTTTTGTGATAATCAAGGGGTCTTCAAATTTGCTAAGCATCTAGTCTTCCATGAGTGAACCAAAAACGTTGAGTTTCATTGTCACTTCATCAGACAGCTTGTTGAAGATGGATTTGTGATGTTGTAGTATGTTTCAACTGAGGATCAGACTACAAACATTCTCACCAAGTTTCTCAATCCAGATAAATTTGTAAAATTTTAGGATAAGCTTGGTGTAGTTAGAAGGATGACCATTAAGGGAGGGTATTAAAGTATTATTGTATTATTTCATGGTCATCTTAGCCTTTAGTTAGTCAGTAGTTTACTTTCAGTTAACTTAATTTGCTTCAGTTAGCTTTTAGTAACTTTCAGTTAATTACTTTTGTTAATGATTGTTTCCTTTTAGAAACATCGTCCTGTATTGTATTATTTAAGGAGTTTTCCTCTCCTTTGTAAATAATGAATATTGAATATCAATTATCATTTCAAATTTCGCTCCAATTCCTTTGAAATCTGGATTGTAGCTTCTTGAATATGTTCTTCAAAAACCCTTTAAAAATCAGACAAAAATTCTCCAAAATCAAGGAGATACATTTCACAAAATGACCTCCAAAATTGAAAAAAATGCCTTGTCGTCACAGTGCCAAGATTAGGCTCTGATACTCCTCGAAGTGGCATATTATTAAGTATTTGCAGCATATTTAATATTAGCTTCTTGGCTAATTCCATGTTGATGAAGTTATACTTGCTGCTGGGGTTTATAGAGACAATAACCTTTTACTTCTGAATGCACCCATGAAATTGAAGGATTGAATCTTCCTTCCTTGGAGCTAAAGTGCATGTACATCTATCATCACCTTCTTCCAAGTCTCCTCCTCCTCCATCTTCTTTTCTTTCTCCACTTCTTCCTCTTCTTCTTTACTTTCTTCCTCCATTTCTCCCTTTTCTTTATTTACTTCCTCCTCTTCTTCTTCATTTTCTGCCTCCTCTTCTTTATTTTCTTCCTCCTCTTCTTCCTCTTCTTCTTTTGGAGCCCATCTATCTAAGAAAACTTGTTCTAGTTCATCCAAGGAAGAAATATCTTCATCCAATGGTAAATACCATGTGCTAGGTTCACCTCTTAATAAACACAAACTTTATTTTCCATGCTATATTTTTACCATAAGATATTTTATATTTGATCCATCATTCCAATGCATCTCCACTTCCATCAAAATTAGGAACCTCCCTTGAAACTAGGATTTGAGAAAAAAATTCTTGCAATATATAACCATTCTATCAAATCGAATTGACCCAACTTTGATCTGACCATTAAATGATGAAGTTGGCCTCAAAGTAAAAAATGCAATTAATAGACCCCTAATGAATTTTGATGCCCTTTCCAAAAATGTAATTTTTATAGAAAAATACCTTGATTTGTGGCCTAGAGGGCAAATTTATGAAAATTCATAAAACTGTAATAACTTGGAAAATACTGAAGATAAAAACCTGAATTTTTGGACTGTAGCTCCCTTTTATGATCCTTCAACTTCAGTTAAAAAATTGTGGAAAAATTCACAGCCATTTGAAAATTATAGGCGAAACTTCAAAAACTAGGGTTTCATCCACTATTGCCCAAGTCGATGCTCTGATACCACTTGTTATGAAATAACTTGCACAAGAATAATATAATCTGAAATATGCTGCAAATACTTGATAATAATATGCCACTTCGAGGGGACAACCTCCTAGTCCATTTTGAGGGGGATACCTCCCATATTCTTCACCAAGAACTCAATATTCAACCTGATAATAATGACCTACCTATACCTCCTATATATATCATACTTATGCCTAGGATATCACCCAAGCCGACCTAGATAACCCTATATAAACCTTAGGCCGACCTAAATAACTAAATAACAATATAATAATGATAATATGACTTAATTAATAGTTAAGGTAGCTAGAAGCCGACTACTCATAACACTATAGCTAGGGCATAATAGAGACAATGTACCAGATGCAGGTGCAGCTGCATTGTCTTCACTGAGACCCTATAGCTTATATATCTCAGCTTTGTATTTCAAGTTTGCTGGTGTCCCCAAAAACTTACATGCTTCCACACCTTTCCCTCGGATATGAAGGAGGTGGGCATTAACTTTGGTAATGCTGCCAAAAAATTCAAGGCCACAAAGTGGCACTTCCATAACCTTGTGCCCCTAGATGTCCTAGGCTTGCTTAATAATTTTGTTGCAAATTGTTTCAAAGGAGACTTACGATCAAAATGACCCTTAGCTTACTCTGCCAATAGTGTTGAGGGGCAATTAATACTTTTAGTTGCACTTGCCATGGAACTAGTGGTTTGGATTTGAATGTCATGGCCACTCCTCTCAGTCTCAGCATCAGCCTCAGGTGCGTAATCAGATTTAGTACTTTCATTGTGAACCTCAACCTCATCCTCACTCATGCCATGAAAACTCATTGTGACACTGCAATAAACAATATAAAATTTATAAATTTGTAATTTTAAAATTAAAATTCAAACTATGCATGCAAAGGATTAAGACACAAATTTCTTTTGTTTTTCTTATTTTAGATCACACAAAAGTGCAAAAGTAGAGGGTACACAAATAAAAATCATTGCTCTTAATCTTTGTCAACCAAGGATTTCACTTTCTTTTTTTTCCTTTAGGCGGCACGAAGCATAGAAGTAGAGGATACACAAAAGTTTTAGCCTAGTTTGACAAACTTTATTGTTTTTAAAATTTCGATATTAAACTTTGATAACAATATGAATAATGAACAATGAAAATTGCAATGAATGATTGGATATGCACTTGCAGCCATGTCTATGAGATCATGAATAAAATTAAAATTTGAAAATGAAACTAATAAAATAAAAATAAATTAAAAAAACTTTAAAATAGTCATAGAATCCTACCTTGTGCTTGAAAAATCCTTCCAACTTGGTGTAGAATCCCTCTTCTTCCTCTTCTTCTTGCTCCTTCTCACCCCTTGCACTTGCAACACTTCAATCACACTCTTTCACTCCTTCACTCACTCTTTTGCTCTTCTTCAACCTAGCTGTTGAAATCAAATTGTGAATAAAAATGAGGAATTTGGAGTGTTTTATAGAGCTTAGGGGGCATTGATGGGGCCCATTGGCCATTAGGGTTTGACCCTGGGCTCTTATTTTTTTTAAAAAAATAATTTTTTATATTTTGCCACTTTATGGATTGGTGGCCATGGGAGTTTTCTGGGTGCCCTTGAGATGGTCAAGGGATGCTTGGCCATCCCTGTGACATCTCGACGTCCCTGTCATCCTAGCGGTGTCCTTGTTGTCTCAGTGGTGGTGGCGTGGGAGTCACCTCTGCATCCGGATCACTTGGTTAGAGGAGCAAAGCGTCGGTCAAGGAACTCTACCACTTTCTCCTCGCTCTGCCACAATGCTTTACTTCTTTCCTAGGTAGCCTCATGGCGTGGCTTGTTCTTCCAGACCACTAAGAACTCTTACATAGTTCAACTACAACTTGTAAAAATCAGGCTCTAGTCAGTTCTCTCCATCCCAGTTGGCTACTGGACAACAACCCTTGACCCCACACATTGTGTTGAGTGCTTACTAGGGTTTGAGTAGCACAGATGCAAGTGATTATTTGAAGGAGTGGAATGATCGGGTAGACCTTGCGAGGTACTACCTTACGAAGGCGAGCGACCGTATGAAAAGAGGTGCTGATTCTAGTTGTAGGGAGGTTGAATTCCAAATTGGCGATAAGGTGTTGCTAAGTATGGACCCTTAGCAGTTCAAGTTGCAGAAAGGTATGAGCCAAGCTCTTGTTCGAAGATTTGATGGACCGTTTGAGGTGATAGGTCGAGTGGGCAAGGTTGTGTATAGATTGAGGCTACCCCTGCACATGAAGGTGCACCTAGTATTCCATGTGAGCCAGTTGAGACCCCATCATGCCAATGAGGATGACCTTTTGAGAAACATACCTATGCGGGGTCCTGCTAATGTCATTGACATACCAGAGCATGAGGAAGAGGAGGTGATTGACATGAGAGAGAGGGGATTTGGTAAACATCGGTTGCGAGAGTTCTTAGTGGTCTGGAAGAACAGGCCGTACCATGAAGCTACCTAGGAAAGAGGTGAAGCATTGTGGTAGAGTGAGGAGAAAGTGGTAGAGTTCCTTGATAGGCGCTCTGCTCCTTCGACCAAGTGATCTGGATGCAAGGAAGACTCCCACATGGCTGTGGAGGCTATGTCGGCATTGAGGGCGTCACCTATTTGAAGTGGGGGAGAATGTTGTGCTTGGCGAGCGCTTGTTTCATCCCAACACGAGTTCGAATCCGAGTTGATGCAAAATGTCCCTAAGGTGTTGGATGCAATGCAAAGGGTTGTAAATTGTTGCGGATGAAGGATTGGCTTAGCGGTAATGGAAAAGTGCAAGGATAGGTTGCACATGGGTTGTCAGTGCCCGATACTTTCGATCGACATGGTTCCTTGAATGCTTATCTTAGCCCACGAGTTAAGGTACTCTCTCATTGGTCGAGCTTGGATTTCTAACACTCCTTATTGGATACTCGGATTGCGCTCCAATTGCTCCAATTTGATTGGTTGAAGTGGATTTCTACTTGTCGGCTCCAGTGTTTTATAAATAGAGGAGCGCTCCAAGGAATGAAGGGGAATACATTTTGCTTTGTAATTTCTTGTAGGATAGGATGGTGTAGTTCTGAGTTTCTTTGTATTTTTAGGAGTTGGGAATTCTTTGTATAGTGATTCAAACCCTAGACTTGTGAGCCTTGTTTGAGGGTTTGTACATGCTTTTAACAGAGGGCTTTGCTAGCTCTTGAACTTGGAATAGTGTTTATAGGCCTTAGTAGTTGAGAAAAGGTTTTCAGATGTATTTTGCGTGAAGAATCCAAAAGGGTTTGGAGAGTGGACTTTGTTTGCTCCTTGGACAACTTGTAACACTGTATTTTGTTGAGGCGCTCAAACATTGTCAGTTGTGTTACCTTAATTTTGGTTCCCACCATTAAAATTGACATCCCTATTCTAAATTTTATTAAGTCTAAGGCCAGGTGGTGTTTTGTGAGGTATTGCTAACTTGGGCGGTGTTTTGACTAGTTCATCTAACTTCCCCATTTACCACCTTTGTCATTTTGCTTCTCTATTTGCTCACGGGCGGTGTTTTATGGCATTGGTGTAACTTCCCGAATATTCTAAGTCTTCAATTTAGGAGATTGGTGGTTCGTACCCAAGGTTCGTGAACTAGTTGAAAAGATCGCCGGTGACAAATTTCTAAGTCTTTCAAGTTTGAGCGGGAGTTTAAGTGATTTCTAAAACTATCAGCGGTGATTTGTTTAGTTTCCTATTTTACCGCCCAAAAGCATTTTTCAGAAGAAATTAAGGGGAAAACAATGCAGTTTATTTTATTAAGGTGCATTCTAGTTTTAAAATGACAAACCTATCAATGCAGAAGAAAATAATAGATGCTATTTAGGTACAATGAATGAAATCAAATAAAAAATAAAAGATAAAACTGCTAAGAAGAGAATGCCAACACCAGATTTATAAAACGCTGTATTTTTATTATATATATATTGTTGGCATTACAAAATTCATTGTTCGATTACAAAAAATTGGGGAACACCAAAATGACATTTTCTTCAGGCACAAGGCAAACATAAGTACGCGGATTGCTTCCACCACACTTGGAGGCGCTCTATTTGGGTTGGTGACAACAAGTTCTCAATGAGACTGCAGGAATTGGGCAAATAGCCCCATGTTGTTCCTCACCAGTCTTGCATGAAGGGTCACCGCTTCCTTAGTGGCTTTATTTTGGGTTGTAGTCGCAATGCAAATGGCCTCACCGACCAGTGCACTTCGTGGGTAGTTGTTGAGACCGACGATGTCTACATTAACTCGGTGGAGAAACTCAAGTCGAACCGGATGCTCTACTCCTCTCATTCCCCAGTCATGATGCCCGGAGGTGCGAATGGCAGCATACACAAAATGCTCCGGGAGCATGGCATTGTGTACATGCACCTGATTCAAAAATGCTTCTCCCAATATACTGCGCAACACTTGTTCAATCTTGTTTTGGACGATGAAGACTTCTTTCAGCGAGTCTGACAGTCACCTGAAGAGGGGACTGCACTCAATTTCCTCAATGACGATGAAGTCATTCATGAACACTCCGTCACTCTGAGCACTTGCCATGTTTGACACTTCATGATGGCGAAGTGTGGTGGTACCTGTTGAATTTATAGAAGGTTGGTGAGACATTTGAGCTAAAGATTGATCAAGGTGATAGGATAGCAATGTGGTCGAAATTAATTGTTGATTTGACCAGGATTTAATTTACATTCAAAATTGATCTTTTAGGTGGACAACTTGCACATGCAACTCCATTGCACCTCTGCTATAGTTATTTAATGCTAGTTTGTGAAGCATGCTAATGCACAAGAATTGACGGCCATGGGGCAGGAATTAAAGCAAGAAATGCTTGGTTACTGCCTGAAGTCATATCATTGGCGATGTAATCATTCCGGTTACTCATTCTTTCCCTACCATCGGTTTTCAAGATGAACAGTTAAATGGCAAGAAAATGTTACTATGTTCAACAACTAATTAGTAATTGTCAAGAAGGGAGGAAAACCCCTATATCTGGGTAGAGAACGATTCAATGAAAGTTCGATTCCTGAAGAGTGCACTGTGTTGTAGTCGAGGGAGGAACAATTTTATTTTGCTTTGAATTCCATTTATTTTCTGGTTGCAATAACTCATAATTTGTGAGTTGTGAGTATGAATGTAATGCTGATCGTACTAACCTGTGTGTCATGTGCGTATTTTTGGAATATATTTTTTGTGCGAAATCCATCCTGCTGCATTTATTTCATTTATTGCAATTATGAAACCTTTCTATTTCATTTACATCAGTCATTAGTCATTTCAATCAGTGTGCTAGTTGATTAATGATCCTTTAAGGTTTGATTTGCATTAGCAACATTTTTATGGGTTGATGTTTGTCACCTTTATCACTTTCTGGTTAAAAGCATATTAATTGTCCATTAAATCATATGATGGAGCTGTACCTCTAAAATTTAGAGGAAAGTCACAAATGCAATTGTGACATTTCTAGAGCTGTTAGCAGCTTGGCCCCAATGCATATGGGCTAGAGAGTTGATAATTTTAGATAAATTTCATAAAGGCCAATCTATACGCCAACATATTTTTGGCGACTCCAATGGGTAAAAGTTTGTAATCTCTGACAAATCGCCATCGTGTCATGTAGCAAGATGGTACTTCCCCATAATAATGTGTTTCGTGTACTTCAACCTAATTTAGATTGGATGTAGGCAGAGTAGGAGGACATCATATCACAATTAAGTATGCTTGCTTGGAGGTACAAAAGGAGTGCAATAGATTATATGTAAGCCAATTTTCTCTTGGAAGAAGAACGGTCCCGTTGTCCACCTAGACCTATTATTGAACGCCCTCCAAGGTTGATCTTTGAGTATTACGACGACCCACCGCGCTGTCCCAATCCGTTCCCAGATCAACATCCCAATCAACATCTGAATCAACAACCTAACCAGCCGCAAAATCACCCTCCAGCTCAATCGCCACCTTGGCAATAACCTAGGGGTACCTTTCTTTACTCCGTTAGGAGTTGGCGACTCTGAATACCCATGGCTTCAATCCCCTGGGGTAACTGTATTGGACCTTTCGCCCTACAACAATGTAATGACTTGCCACCTGGCTCTAGGAAAAGATTCCCTAAATTATCTGGTAGAGGCACTCAAGATCCTGAGGAACATATTTTGGCTATGACTGTAGTAAGTGGAATCCTGGGAGTTCAAGAAGAGGACGTCTTTGTAAGACTTTTCGTTGACAGTTTAGCTGAAAAAGCAGCCGAATGGTTCTGAGGATTAGAGGAGGGCTGTATAGCTGGTTGGAATATCCTTCATGAATTTTTTTTACAACGTTTCAAAGGTCCCGTCAACGTTGCTGCTTTACTTAGACAATTCTTCCAGATCATCAAAGAAAGGAAAGAGCCTATGAGGGATTTTGTCTATCAATTCAACTAATCTCTTCTACAGATTCCTACACCAGAACAACTGAGCAAAATAATCCAATTCCATGTATTCACTTATGCCCTTGATCTTGATGTCTAGCTCCTTTTAAAAAGGGATAAAATCTCTGGGATTGAATAGGCTCAAATTGAAGCAGTGAACATTGAAAATGACTTAATTGCAGTAGGAAAATGGAGGCTTGATGATGCTACCAAGCGTGTTGTCAATTGCCCACCTCTTTTTTGCAGTTTCTCTGGATTCTTAGTTGTTACAAATTACTCCCGTCCTACTGTTGAGAAAATGAACTTGACAATATTGATCGATGTATAACCCTTATGTGAAAAGAACAAAGATGAAAGGAAGGATAACTAGGGTTGGTATGCCCAAGCATATAGTTTAGACACTTCAATTGAACCAGATTACGATCTTAGCTCGTCAAGTGACGAGGAAGACTTGAGACCACGAGGAATGTATGCCCTCACGTTTCAGTTGATTCCTCCGTCCCTCCCTGAAGATAATTCATCTCCTTGTAAGTCTGCCAGAGAAGATCAAATACCAGATTCTCGTTTTATTTCAGAATATGAGGCTTTTACCTTTGAAGATATCACTAATGAGACTGTATGTGCGATTGAGGAGAATAATGAAGACCCTTCAAGTGAAAACACCAAGGGTGGAGTAAGGTGGTCAGTTAGTTCAAATCCCCTGTTCATTTTCAATGAGTTTAAAACTTATGATAATCTTATATTTGAAGACTTGGAGTTCGGTTTGCTAGAATTGTCAGCAAAGGAGGTTGTTGGTTTTTTAGTTGACAGTAAAGGAAAGGATTTTGCAATGATGAAGGATCAAAACGCCATTGAGTCACCATGTAGTCGTGATGATAAGGTAGTTGCTTGCAAAACAAAAAGTTATGCCGTTGCAAAGGGTATAAAAAATTCAAATTTGTCTCAAGGGTGGGAGACTATTCCATTGGTGAAATCTCAGGAAATAGCTGAAATTTTTCTGAACATCTCTATGCGGGACTATTTGCACCAGGGCAAAGTTTATGATGAGAGATGGTTATTTGGGAACATTGAAGTCGGTGGATTCCTCAACTACAACGCCCATGTTTGGGCAATTTGGATCTCTGCCTTCCTTTAGAAGCTGCATGCATTAGCGGGCCTTTTCAGGTCTGGGTTATTCTTCTCACAACCTGTCAATGGTTTCGTGTGATTTTCTCTTTTCCCTCCCCTTGGTAGGTGTAGTCCTAACCTATACATAGTCTTTTGGTGTGTCGTTTTTGGTTTGGTTTGTTTGGGGTTTGGGTTTTGAGTTTTGTTCATTCCTCCTTTTGCTCGACTCTGTACTCAATGGATATAGGACTAGTCATAACACTTCTGGGTCCCTTGCTACATCCTTTTTAGTTCTTGTCCCTAGTCAGAGCCACTGTTACCTTAATTTTGGTCCCCACCCTTAAAATTGACATCCCTATTCAAAATTCTGGTTAAGTCTAAGGTTGGGCGGTGTTTTGTGAGGTATCGCTAACTTGGGCGGTGTTTTCACTAGTTCATCTAACTTGCCCATTTATTGCCTTTGTCATTTTGCTTCTTTATTTTCTCACGGGCGGTGTTTTATGGCATTGGTGTAACTTCCCGAATATTCTAAGTCTTCAATTTAGGAGACTGGTGGTTCATACCCAAGGTTTGTGAACTAGTTGAAAAGGTTGCCGACAACAAATTTCGAAGTCTTTCAAGTTTGAGCGGGAGTTTAAGTGGTTTCTAAAACTATCAGTGGTGATTTGTTTAGTTGTGCTAACTTCCCGTTTTACTGCCCAAAAGCATTTTTTAGAAGAAATTAAGGGAAAAATATTGTAGTTTATTTTATTAAGATGCATTCCAGTTTTAAAACGACAAGCCTATCAATGTAGAAGAAAATAATAGATGTTATTCAGGTACAGTGAATGAAATCAGATAAAAACTAAAATACAAAACTGCTCAGAAGAGAATGCCAACACCAGATTTATAAAACGCTATATTTTTATTATATATATACTGATGGGGTTACAAAATTCATTGTTTGATTACAAAATATTGGGGAACACCAAAATGATGTTTTCTTCAAGCACACAAGGCAAACATAAGTACGCGGATTGCTTCCATCACCACCTGGAGGCGCTCTATCTGGGCTGGTGACAGTAGGATCTCATGAGACCACAAGAATTGGGAAAACAACCCCATGTTGTTCCTTACTAGTCTTGCATGAAGAAGGGTCACCGCTTCCTCAATGGATTCATTTTGGGTTGTAGTCGCAATGCAAATGGCGTCACTGACTAGTCCACTTCGTGGGTAGTTGCTAAGATTGGCGATGGCTATGTTAACTTGATGGAGAAACTCAGGTTGAACCAGGCGCTCCACTGCTCTCATTCCTAGTCACAACATCCAAAGGTGCGAATGATAGTATACACAAAACGCTCCAGGAGCGTGGCATTGTGTACATGCACTTGATTTAGAAATGCTTCTCCTAGTATATTGCGCAACACCTCCTCTTCAATCTCGCTCTGGATGATGAAGACTTCTTTTAGCTTGTCAGACAATCACCTGAAGAGGGGACTGCACTCGATCTCCTCAATGATGATGAAGTCATTCATGGACACTCCGTCGCTTTGAGCACTTGCCATGTTTGACACTTCAGGATGGCGAAGTGTGGTGGTGCTTGTTGAATTTATAGAAGGTTGGTGAGACATTTGACCTGAAGATTGATCAAGGTGATAGGATGGCAATGCGGTTGGAATTAATTGTTGATGTGACTAGGATTTAGTTTACATTCTAAATTGATCTTCCGACTGGACAACTTGCACGTGCGACTCCATTGCACTTCTGCAACAGTTATTTAATGCTTAATTTGTGAAGCATGCTAATGCACAAGAATTGACAGCCATGGGGCAGGAATTAAAGCAAGAAATGCTTGGTTACCAC
>VDFB02329584.1:0-26184 GCA_007258455.2 Sequoia sempervirens | reverse complement strand
TATCTCATCAAATGGCTCTTAGGACTTTGGCTTGGGGAAAACTCAAACAACACCAAAAAACCTTGAGAGCCCTCTGATATGACATGTCATAAGATGATCACTGATTCTCACTAGTTCTTAACAATGCGCATCATAAAGCACAAACCATCAAAATTGATGTGGTCTTTTCAGCTCATGTTGGTGGTTGTAGACTATTTAGTCTACTCTATGAATATGGAATTCTTTGCAAGTGAACAACACTCAGCTCATCAAATTCCAACATGATGTTGCAAGGGCTTGATCCTAGGATATGGTTATATTGTTGCATTGTTTAGTCTTTGTTAAGATGTATCTTCACCTTTAGAATATGTTTGAAAATTTGCCTTTACTAAAGTAGTTGATGTTTGTGTTTACTTTGAAGTTGTTTTTACCAGTGATATTTATAAAAATAAAATTAAGTACTTTTCCTTTGGAGATTTTGTTTTCCTATCTTTCATTGATAACATATGAAGTCGTGGACTTTGATTGATGAAAACCAAAATAAATAATTTGTCTGTTATTGAGTATATTGACGAGTTTATGATTGTTGAAGTTTATGCTAGTTAGTGTCTTCTAACATGGATCGATGCTAGTTTTGCAAAAAATGACGTGTCATAGAAGAGTCAAGAACTCTATTCCAGTATTCCTATGTCTTCTATTAGAAGACATGCCATGAACTTTGCATGCACTTATGTGTGCTTTTGGCATGACATCCTGATTTCTTGAAATGAGTTAAATACATTGTAGTTTATGACTTTGCTAGTTGTAAAAGTTTGATGTCATTCTTCAAAATGCTTGATTTGAAAGATTTGTGCTGCACACATGCTGCAAGCCAAATAGAAAATTAAGCATAATTGTTATGCTGAATATATTATTTCTGGTTCAAGGGTTTGCATTGTTAACTAAGGGTTTATTTCTGTCAAACTTTTTGAAGTTTTAACATCTACAATTTAGTTTCTTTTGGAATTGTCTCATATATAGTCCGGCACACTTTCTAGTCATACAAAGGGTGATGTACAAGATGTTTAATGCTTTTCCAATTAGCTGTGGAACTTGTAAGCCCTAGATTGGTAATGTCAATTTTCCTCCAAAGTTATTTTAAGTGTTGGCAGAGGTTTTAGTGGATTAAATATTAGAGTGAAGATAATTTATAAGCTGCAATACTATTAAAATGGATGTGAATAACCAATGCAAAAGACAATATGTGATAACTTAGTAAAAAACTCCAAAATAGATAGTTAACATGATAAATTGAATACACATCCATATAATTCATATACATTAACACCAAAATCATATATATATACTATTCTCAATATAATTTAGAATCAACGGTTTTAATACTTGGCTGAATAATAACACTTGGAACAGCCACTCTCACCCTAGGAAGATGCCAGTGGTATTAGCTCTTGCTATGGAGCAATTTGGGAGAAACAAGTGGACTTCGCTGCTCTACATGAGTGCTGGTTTCACTGGAACAATGCTCAACACCGTGCAATACCCAAGCCCTGGCCAGGACAGTCCAGAGTGCACTTGTGTACCCTAGGTTGGACACACACGTAAGATGTGCCCCCTTCTCTGTCTTGCCCATAGGTCACCAACCACTTCTTCTTTGAATGTTCTCCATTCCTTGAATGTTTCCCATGTCTCACACAAATGTTTTATATAGGTCTTAAGGGGTGGTTTCCAAACCATCACACCCTTTCACAAAGGTTGCCTCTAATAATTATTTAAATAAATAATTATTCTTCCCCTTTTTTAAAAGATATTTATACATATTCTAAAATTATTATTGATATTCATGATTGGCGTGTTTACAAAAGGAGACAAAAGCTCCTTATAAGGAAATTTACAAGACAATGTTTCTAAAAAGAAACAATCGTTAACTAAAGCTAACTAAGGCAAAAATCAAAAAGTTGCTAAAACAACTATAGCGTAATTAAAGTTACTAAAAACTAACTAAAGCTAAGATGACCATTAATATTACATTTAATATTTTAATACTCTCCCTTAATGGTCATCGTACAAACAAAAACTTAGTCTACCCAAATTCTTTTGGAAACATATCATCGGTGACTGATATCTGGAGAAGCATAACTGCCTTGCAATTACTGGTCCTTTCCTGCAGAACAAACAAATCTAGACACCGACACTCGAAAACAATGAGTTTCTGTTGCTTCTAGGTAGTAGAATTTTTCATTGAACCTCTGCATATTTTCCAACATGATATTGGACAAAGACGCCATCCCTCCCGTTTTCCAAAACCTTGAAAAACGAGGTAAAGTTTGTGATCAGCTGGCATAAACTCTGGACATCAGTTAGCACAACACTCACGAACTGTAAGATTTTTCAGAAAAGCCTTCGAAATCTCTGAAAAAGTATGATTTTCTTAGAAAAAATCCTCAAAAAATTTTTGAACTGCAAAATTTTTATAGAATTTTTTTCAAAAACTCTTTAAAATCTTCATAAAACAACACTTAGTAAATTTTTTTCAGAAAAAAATTTGAAAAACTCTTTGCAGAATTTTTTATTTTTTCCTAAAAAATTCTGTCAAAACTAGCTCCAAAAATCAACTCTTCATGCTGCCATGAAATCTGAAAAAATAGGTTCAAAAACCCTAGGTTCTTCAAACAAATCCTCAAAAACGCCCACAAACTCCAAGACATATATTGTAAGCACCCACGAATTTCAACGACTTGCACCCAACAACAACCAGAAATGCATCTTCAAAATCCTCGAAAAAAATAGCTGTGATTTTTTGAAAGAAGAGCCTTGAAAAACTTCACCACAAACTTCACAAAAAAAATCCACCTTAAAATTTTTTTCCTTAAAAAAAAAACTTAAAAACCCTCAATTTTTTTTTCAAAACTTTTCTCAAAATCTTCACTAAAAACAAATTTTGATTTAAAAAAAAAAAAAAAAAAAACTAACTAGGTTCGATCCGCAGCTTTTATACTATGAAAAGATAATTGATATTCATAATTGCTTGATTTACAAAAGGAGACGAAAGCTCCTTATAAAGAAATTTACAAGACGATGTTTCTAAAAAGAAACAATCGTTAACTAAAGCTAAGGCAAAAATCAGAAAGTTGCTAAAGCTAACTAAAGCTAAGATGACCATTAATATTACATTTAATATTTTAATATATTCTTTATTAATATCTCTTTTAACTAAAGCATCACAATATCCTTTATTTTTAATTTCTCAAAGGGTTATTTTATAACTTTCTCTTCTCTTGGGGAAAACCGAAAAAGTCACATAACAATTCTCCCCCTTAAATTAACTACTGTCCTTAGTAGCACAAGATGCCTCTGCATCACAACTCATAGAAACACATGGTCAATAATTGAAGATACTAACATTGAATATTTGCAATCTTCATAATAGATCTATTTTATTCTATACTTTATCTACATTATTTGCTTTTGTTAATTCATAGATTATCCTTTTTAATTTTATTTTAAATTCACAAGTAATTTTAATAAAATCACTTTTCCAATCCAAATTATGATGAGAACTATATAAGATGTCGTATGGAATATATCATGAATTTATACTTGAAAAGATAATTATAGTTTATGTACTTAACCTCCTATCCTTCAACTTTATCATTTTAGTCACTCATATTATTCCTTTAAATTTTTAAAGTATTACACTGTAAGTACACAATAATTACTATGCATATCAAATACAATGTGGTCACTCATAATTTATAAAAGTATAATCTATAAATTCAACATACATTACAAGATGGTATTCAGGCATTCTAGACTACATGAATATCCTCTTTTCATTATCAAAATCAATGTACAAATAAAATCTTAGTATAAGAAGGCAAGTGTACAAGGTTATTGGGTTGATCAAGTCCAATAACAAAGTATGATAGAAAATAGAAAAAAATTTCCATTAAGCACCTTAAGCAAAAGAAAACAACAATAGGTTATGACTGATAAAAATACTAGGTCCAAATTATTGATATGAATCTTCAATAACCCTATTGTTTTCTTATAAGTTTGACAACATAGGAAATTTCACTAAAATGATTTATAAAAGAAACATGTGAAAGATTTAAACATCATATAACCTACTTGCATTTCATAGAAAAGGTTGGAATAGATAGTTTCTCCCCCTATAAGATTTGACATGTTCCCATGTCTAAGCCTAAGAGCCTATTTGGTTTCATATCTTATAAATATGTTATTCTTGCCGACTTATTTCAAACATAGTGTCATTTGTCCAAGTTTAAGAAGTGAATCCAAGGACCCGTGGGTTATGGGGCCACAATGTAACTTATGTTTAAACAAATCTAGATGTTGGTTTTGAATAAAAATGAGTATATTATCACTATCCTTGGAATTCACTTTCCAAGTTTACAAAATAAACCTAGATACAAAAACTAAAGGTTCTAGTATTTAAAAATCTCTCTTAGGATTATAACTATTAAGGTCTTAGACATAGATATATAAAAGATATATTGGATATAAACATCCATAGACTTCTTTGAGTATGTATCTCACAGAAAAATATGACTTTATATCCTTGACTACAAAATCCTTTAACCTTAATCCAAAAGAATTTCCTATGCACTAAGGCCACTTCATAATAAGTTTAGGTAATAGGCCTTTCAAATTAGATTATAGATTTATTTAAAACATGTCAATAAAAAAAAATAGTCAACAATCATTACAATCCATGTTCAAATTCATCAAACTTACTTATGGAAGTAGAATCCTATTCATATGAGTCAACTTAAGAATTAGATCCATAACTCCTACATAGGTTAAAGGCTTTGTAAATAAACTTGAGACATAACAATCATGACCCAACATCATATTACCTAGACAAAGGCTCCAACTCAATTTAAATTAGTCATTATATAGAACATATGTACAATTGACCCTTATATTGCACTAAGGGAGTAAGTTTCATAAGAAATACATAAGCTAATAAACTAAGACATATCAACCTCTTATTGGACAAAAAAAATCCAATAATTTGTAGCTTCAACTATAAGGTTGGGACAAAACATGGATAGTGCAAGCAAGCTTCAACATATTACTAAGACCATAACCCCCAAATTAAAGCGAAGATACTGACTTAACTAATCTCTCCATCAATAATATTATTGAAATTGGCCATCTTCATACCAAAAATCATTCCCATCCAAGCATGAAATTTTGTGTATTATTTTGTTTAACATAAAGTTTTAAAACAAGAATTAACTTCTATCTTCATAGTTCCACAGAGTTTCGGGGACAAGGACGGGGGGACGGGTTTTGGGGGCGTGGGGGTGGGCGGCCTAAGTTTGGGGGCGGCGGGGGGACGGCGGCAGGGGGGTGGTGCGCTGAAATACATATAGTACTTGAAAAAATAGTTATAAAAAGATGTATAACTGTAAGAGCCTAAGGAATAAGTAAATTTTAGAGTTTAAACACATTGCAATGATTTCATTAAACTAGTGAACATTCAAACAATGAAAATTAAAATGAAAATATACTTTTAACTTAATAGACATTGTGATTGGAATGAGAACTAGCTGTTTCATAATTTGAATTTCAGAATTTCATAGTCATGATTCATAATTACAATCAAGTATCAAGTTATCAACACAACAGTGTTCAAACTTCAAACTTCAAAAACAAAATACTAAATAGCTAATGGCCTGATGCCTCTAATGATCTAATGTTTAATCATCTCCAACTCCAAGCTCCATGCCAATCTTCTCATCACTAGAACTGTCGAACGGGGACCCCAAATGCTCAAGCTCATCTAAACCAATACCAACCAGCCTTGTTTGTGTAGCATCCTCATCTATCTATGCTGGCTCTTCAACTCAACAGTGTTGTTTCCCTTGCCCGTTGTGGGTATTTTGAATGAAATAAAAATAAAAAAAAACCTAAATCATATAAAATGCAAAATGCCTACTGAATAATGCCGCCCTTGAAAGATATATGATGAATCTTGAGCTCTCCTTTGGTTCAGTTCGCACTTCTTAGACTCTCACGCAGTCTCCATATGCAATCACACAGGCACGCATGGGTAGAAATGATAAATAAAACAATTTTTTTTAATTTGCACTTGATTTTAGACTTGAGTGAAGTCTTAAAAATTTAATAATATAATATATTATATTTATATTAAACTTTAAATTGAACTATGTAAATCTTTGTTTTTAAATTTTTTTAAAAAATCATTATTTTAATAGGGGACATGGGAAAATTGGAGTCTTGGAGACACCTAGAAGACTCCGAGATGCAACAAAGTCTCCTTTTCAAGGAAACATTCAGGAGACGGTGAAGGGATGGGGAGACGGCGGGGGGACGGTGGGGGGATGTTTCCTTGACGTCTCCACGTCTCGGAAACGTCCCCGTCTTTGAGACAGCTCATTTTTCGGGGGGGGATGCGTCCCCGTGGAACTATGTCTATCTTTATACTTCTATTAGAATTCATAATTTATTTTCTTATTTAATATTGTACAAGATTATTAGCATGACTAAAATCTCAATGGAAGTAATCAATACTATAATTTTGACATATCATACTTAGTCCATAATTTAACAAATGTATATTATTATTTTTATTTTATTTTCTTCACTATTTTGGAGAGTTTTGTTTATGTTTCTTAATTATTTGTCTAGAGTAAATGAGGCAATGCTAGTCATCAAACATTGAGAGCTTTTCTCAAGACACGACTATTTCTTGTCCTATGATTTTTTTTCCCATTTAGTTTGTAGTTAGCAAAACCACTAGAACACAAATGAGTGAAGGTTAAAGTTGAATTCTATTCGCATCCATCCAAATGAGACGAAGAAGTATGGAATAGTAAAAGGCATTCTTCAAGTATTGAGCAATGTTATCATTAATTCAGTGTGCAATTGATAAAATGTAGTTGATTTTGGTACAGACCTGAGTATCTTTCAGAATACCATGAGGATCACAGGTTACAGTCCACCCAAGTTTCCATCAGGAACAAGGCATTGGTTTGATATGGTTCCAAGGGTAACCAATGGAACAATGGTTGGAACAATCATATTGGCACAAATGGCTCATTACCAAATACCATGGGTGAGTATGTTTCATCTGATATAACTAATAAGCCTAACTTTTTGCTGTCTCTGCAAGTTTAGCTAGATGGCCATGACTGAAAACAACACCACATGGATTATTAGGATTACTAAGAACAATTGCTACAGTGTTGCTGTCAGCTATTGCTTCAACTTGGTCTAAATCGACTTCCCAATCCCTTCCAGGAATTAATGCCCGGCTTGGATATCATTGTATGCTAATAAAACATCATAAAGAGGGTACAATGGTCTTGGCAAGAGAATGTTTGCATCTTTACGACTCAGAACTGCGAGAATGGTATCCATTGATTGTCTACAGCTGGCAGTCAAGTAAACATCATCTTTGGCTAGCTTGTAAGGAAGGCCAGGAGAAAGATAATCTACAACAGCCCTTAGAGGGTTTTTGTCCTATTTATTTCACACAGACTCTCCATCTGCTTTTGGTAAATTCAAGCATTATTATTATTATTATTTTTAATGGTATCATGTTAGATTGGTTAAAGGGATTATGTCCGGTGACTCTATGCTTCTGAATCTCTGATGACTGAACCATACACTGAGTATAAATTACAATATCTTAAGTTATCAAGGGATTTAAAAAACTTATCTGTTGCTGGAAAATTACAGATATAATTCCCAAAATAAGAATATTCAAAGGTTTTAACTCATAATCTCTAGGCTTTGAAAGAGTATGAATGACGCCATATTATCTATGCAAAATATGCTCACTCCTGGGTCCCGACTCGTGTCATAAGTTTGCAAGAATAATAGCTGAGATTTATGCATCACTTTCTTTCATAACAAAAGTATCATAAAAAAAAGACCACCTTGCTCAGTTGTATCTGAAAAATCGATGGTCTTTCTCTGACAAATTCTTCATTAATTAATTCTCATGTCGAATAATTTTTAAGTTGTATCTCACGCACTCCAGAGGCATAACAATCCAATAATCTGGTAATGGTGGTTATATTTATATTAGGGTGTTGAGGGAACTTCCTCTATCTATATGATGTGGTAAAGAGTCTTTTCAATGGTTGAGCCATCATCAACTTGATCAATAGGAGACGATCTGGTCATTGATCATGTTACGTATATATGGGTAAACCATTGGAGACTGTAATTTTCGTGCATTCAAAGGAATAATCATGGTTAATGCTTCTATCGATTCTTTCCTTACCTGTATCAATTTTTAGCAGATGCAAGTCATGACACAAGTGAAAATTTCCATCTCAGCACCTATGTCGTTGAACAAGGACTCTAATTAAGTTCATATTTTATAGAGTAGTCTACTTATGCAACTCTTGCACAGCCAGTCTATTAAAAGATGCCGAACCTCTACATAGCAAATATTGTGTCAACATGTGAAAGGATGTCATGCTTAAGAGACATGATCCTTGACACAAAAAGTCTCAAGCTTTAGGATTATGTTTTCCAATGAGAGTCCATCATTCTATATACTCTTGTACAAATATTTGGATGCAAGAAAGTGTAAATGCTTCATAGTTTACGGTGGTCTAAGAAGATATCAATGACCATTTAATAGAATGTGAATACCTGGAGTGATCTAGAATGATTTTTATATGCATCCTAAAGAGGATAGAGATTTCAATAAAGTGAAGCATAGACTTAAATTTAAAATTAAGGATAAATGATTTATATAATTTTTAATATTAATAAGTTATTATAATTGAAAAAAGATTATAGTTTTATAGATCAAGAATATATATATAGAATTTTTATTAATAAGTTATGGATATTGTATTTTAAGTTGAGTCTATGTATACATAGTAATGTTCTCAATAAATGTTAATTCTTGAATATGAATATGAGCACACATAGATGATCTAAGGATTTCCAATAATGCCAATAAAATTAGGTCTTATAGAATTAAGTCTTATGACTCAAAGGTTAGGACAAGTGTATAGTGTTAGACCTACACAGGGAGAATTTTAAAGATTGGCTAATATGAAATTTTTAAAAAGTAAATAAGATTTCAAAGATAGGAAGGCTGGATCATTAGGCTCTGATACCAAATGTAAAGTCACTTTTCCTCCAAAGTAGTGTTGGCAGTGGATTTAGTGGATTAAATATAGATTGAAGATAATTTATAAGCTGCAATGCTATAAAAATGGATGTGAATAACCAATGCAAAAGACAGTATGTTTAAATTTAGTAAGAAACTCCAAAATATATAGTTAACACGATAAATTGAATACACATCCATATAATTCATATACATTAACAATCACTCTCACCCTAGGAAGATGTTAGTGGTACTGGCTCTTGCTATGGAGCAATCTAGGAGAAATAAGCGGACTTCGCTGCTCTACACTAGTGCTGGTTCCACTGGAACAATGCTCAACACCGTGCAATACCCAAGCCCTGGCCAAGACAGTCCTGAGTGCACTTCTGTACCCTAGGTTGGACACACGCATAAGATGTGTCCCCTTCTCCCTCTTGCCCATAGCTCACCAACCATTTTCTTCTTCCTTGAATTTTTCCCATGTCTCACACAAATGCTTTAATAAGTCTTAAGGGGTGGTTTCCAAACCATCACACCCTTTCACAAAGGATGCCTCTAATAATTATTCTTCCCCTTTTTTAAAAGGCATTTATACATATTCTTTATTAATATCTCATTTAACCGAAGGATCACAATATCCCTTATTTTTCTATCTCCCTTTTTAATTTTTCAAAGGTTTATTTTATAACTTTCTCTTCTCTTGGGGAAAAAGTCACATAACAATTGGTGTAGAGATCCTAGGAGCTAAATATCCAAAGGTTAAAGGAAAATATGTGTTTTAGGATTGAGTAGCTAGTAAATGCTGAAAGGTGTTCCCAATGTAAAGTACAGTGTATAGTTTGAATGAGTTTTATGTTACTATATGCAGGCTTTTATATTTTGTAGGTGTCAATAGGTATTTGTTGGGACATGCATACATACACTCTTGTAAAAGGGTTCTTTTTTTTGACCTGTTGATTTTCTCTAGCTTACGACCAAATTACAGGCTCTTTAAAATGCATGTAAGAGAGTCCTTTTGCGACTGAAGTTTACATCTACTTTCTTTCATGTTTACAATGGTGGTTATATTTATCATGATGGAAATACCTCAAGTGCATCATGACTTGGGTCAGTGAAATCTTTGTATTATGATTAATTGTTTATATGGTCTCAACATGAATTGATGTATCAAGATTCTATCCCAGTTGAATTCTTGTTATCATTCTTTTCAATTGGTTAGACGTTTCCTATCCAACAGCTGATTCTTTAGTGATTTTAATCTATGTCTATCTGGCTAGGTTTACTGATCTTTTGGCCAATGAATTGGGAAAGTGGTAATTGTAATCAAAATTAACAATACAGTTTGTTTATCAGTGCTATTTGCAAAGCAGTTTCTCCCTTTTCTAATGCAACGGGTTTTACTTTTCTTATTTTCTGAATCTTCAAAACATTTTCTGTTGTATAACTATAAGGTCTATGCAGGAACCCAAGGATATAGAAGAAATAGTTGAAATAATTAAGCTTGCATTTAGCCAAGCTCAGAAAAGGAATGTTTTATCTGGGAGCAGAATGTTCCGCCGTTTAAATGTTGCAGAAGCTAATTCAGATCTGTTAAGTGGTAGTTTACGTGAGCCATGGATCTTAATGCTTTTTATGTACTAATATAGGTTATGGTTGGACTTGTAAAATATGATGTTTTCCATGGTTCTCATTCAGGAATATATATTGGGACTTTTGGTCGCAACAATTCAGAAGTGGTTCAGCTAAGGCGCAAATATGGGCATTGGCAGAACACAAATGAAAGTCTGAGTGAAAATTCTAAACTAGAATTCTTTGAGTATGTAGAAGCTGTAAAATTAACTGGTGACCTGAATGTACCTGCTGGCCAGGTAGAGAGCTGTGATCATATTCATTATTTCCTTTTTTTAAATAATTGCCTTGTTCTTGGATATTAAGTTTACTGAATGCTGTACTATTGACCATGAGACTTTTCATTTCTACTGTCATATGCATGGATTACTTTATTTTGATTATTTGTCTTATAGGAGCTTGATTTATTCATGCAGGTTACTTTTCGAGCAAAAATAGGCAATACAAATTCTCTATCAATTCGTGGAATTTATCCAGAGGAACTGGGAGTGGTAATTTAAGTTCTAACTTCTAACTGTACAACTTAGATAATGTCTATTCATTGTAGGCCGGACTTTCTAGCTTCAGTTTTCTGTCAACTGGAAACCTAAATTATATACTATGCAGATTGCTAGGTACAAAGGTCAAGGAAGAATTGCACGGGCTAGTTTCCGTAATCCACAGTGGATTGATGGTGAACTAGTGCTACTTGATGGAAAGGTAATGATGGCAGTAGTATAGGAAACTGATTTATTAATTATAAGAACAAACCTTATGGCTAGGCTTCGTTTTGGGTGTTCTGCTTTACTTGCTCATATCATTCGAAAAGACCATTCTATAATTAGATTTCTCTTCAAGAGAAATAATGTGGATTTTTAATTTCTGCATTCAGGGTGGCGGTCTTACAGAAGGTGCACAGCTTGGCTTTGTATATTGTGTGTCTGAAAAACACATTCTTGTGTTATTCAACCGGTTGAAGCTTCAAGAATGAGATTTAGTTTTTTCATTGTCCATATCCGCTATTCATTGCAAATGTATTTTTATAGAGAACTTGACTTGTTCGGTCAAAGATATTTGGCTTCCTGTATGCCATATTCTATGAAGTTAAATTAATTTTCTCTTGTACATTTGACAGTATATTGGGGAAATTGATCTTTTTAGACATGCAAGTCAGAGGCAGTGCATGCTAATTTTATTGCTTGGATTGACTCCAATACAAATTGTCATCAGGGCTCTTTTACTAGGAACATGAGAGATAAGGAGTTAACATGAAATCATTGCTAAGATGATTGAGTTCAAATGTAATAGTATGGATACTAAGAACCTGTAGAGCATATTGCATTAGTGATTAGTCCTTAGAACAGTCTTACTGTTTGACGATGATTGTGAACATGGAATTTAGAGATGTTAAATTACATCTTCTAATGATGAAGGCTCCAAATTTCTGTAGGGTACATCTAAATCAGTAGAAACTTGGTTTTGGACTATTTTCTGTGGTAGCAAAGTAAAATTAGATTATCAGTTGTAATTTGCCTCGATAGTGATTTCTTGCTTTAACTTAACTTTATATTTAATCATACACCTGAAATTTTTCATTTTTGTAGCATTGCTTGAGTTGCAGAATCATCAATTTAATGGCTTTTATACTTAATAGAGGATCATAATGTTGAAATGCTTTGAGATGTATTATGTATTTGCCTTGTATTAATATTGGAATTTTTGTCCATACTAGGAACTGCAGCTGTTCTAATGATGAGATTTTTTAATTAACCCTCTACAAGTATCACAAAATCTGAGAAAGGATTCTTATGACTATGGTGTTAGTTTTCAATAGTTTTAGCTGATTCGCCTGTAAATGTGATCTTAGCTTAGTCTTTTTAGTTTTGATGTTAACCGAGTTGCTCTCTGCTTCAATTACTGCATCATAAAGTCTAACAGGCCAAAGTAGGCAATTCATTGTTTTCAAGGTTCCCATCACGAAGGTGGAGCTAAGCTTGTGTCAAGTCATATAGAAGAAACAAAATAAGATAATGGATTGGAGGGTTTACCATACCCGTAAATATGACTTGCAACTGTTCATTCACCTATAATTTTGCCCAATGTTTGATCAGTGAAAACTCAAAAATAATTTTCATCCTTTATATTCCTGGGATTATACTTGGGGTGTACTCACTATACTGGGAAGTTTACTTGGAATTCTCACCATTTTGGGGAGTACATATTTTTTTCTGTGCATCTTTTTCTATTGTATCCAAAAAAAATATTTTCCAAACGTTAGAACTTGGAAACCAGTTTCCAGGATTGCAAAACCACTTCTCTGTCTTCGAAAATTATAGACTCCTAGAGATGGAGTTGAATCTTTAAGAAAGGATTCCGAGAGTTTCTAGCTGTACACTTGGAGTTTCCAGAATTGAGATGCCAAAACTCTACTTTTGAAGTTTTCAGAAGTATTCATGATCATTTCCAAAGTGTTTGAAAAATGTCTTTATAGTTTCCGAGAGTTTCTATACTGTTTCTAATTTTGTGTCTTGCTGCTTTCTATTACTAAGTATACTCCAAAATTTCTGTCACATCATGGTCCACCCATCCATGATTCTCAAGTAGTTATTTTTAATTTGTGTTGCAACCTAACTTTTTCTTGCAATTTCTTTCGTCCTTATCTTTTATATTTATCAGTATGGTGTGTAGGTCATGTCAAACCTGTCTCAATGAAGGAGTGGACATATTTAGATGCATGACACGTTGAGCAACATAATTGTTTTTGCTGGGGACATTGAACTCATAGTAGAATAGTGGTGAGAATCAGTAAATCTTCTTTGGAAATCCAGAACTGCAGGCTTCCTCCTCGCACACTCTCAGTGAGGGCTTTGCAAGCAACAAAGTAAAGAGAGATTTATCAATTAGCAGAATTTTCCAGATTCAAACACCTCAGTACCCTCATCATTCGTCTCTCCTACATTGTGGTACCTTTTCCCCTTCCCCTGGTGGTCGTTGCAGAGTGAGGTCATTGCCATGTCTTTTTGTGCTTAGGCTATTTTTATTTTCTTCTATGGCATTATGAGTCATATTGAGAGTATGCAGGTCAAGCTTGGGATGTCCTCAAGGATCTCTAGCAAGCTTTCCGTCCATGTATATTGTAAATTATAATGGGATTGCTTTCATAAGTCCTAGTTGAAATTATTGTCGATGCTCAATGCAAGGATCTGACTTCACAAGTTTAGAGAGGTTTCTGATGTATAGGGATCTTCCCCAGTAGAGTCAATTATGATAGATTTCTGAAGACGATTCGCAGGTTGTCATGAACAAGTGAATATTATACGGTAGGATGACTTTCAAGAGACTAATAGTAATCATGTTGGCATGGGGAAGATAATTACAAGGAACAAGATGCTTGGATCGGTGGGCTAGTGAGGTTGATAATTATTTCTTGCATTGGGAAATCATTACACACATTTCTACTTCAGACACCTCTTTGGTCAAATTCTCTACGAGGAATAAAATTCAATATGATGCAGCTGATGGAGATTATATTACATTTATATAGTATATTGTAGGTTAGATTATAGTAGTAAGTATATAAATAAATAAATAACTAAATGAAACAAATGTTAGTTTTGAGAACTTTTCCATGAGTAGTTGGTTTGGGGGTTAGTTTCATAGCTATTCACGGGACTGGCTTATAGGCAAATATGATATCATCCTGATTGAATAAAGGAATGAATCCTGGTGAAATCAATAAAATAACAAATTGTACTTCTGTGTAGGAATAATGTAGTGAGTTTTATTTTTCTTTATGCTCTACCATTTTCAACGTGGTTCAAAGCAATACACGATCCTATGCTTTGCAAAAAAGACACGAGTGCTAGATGGAGGAGGGTGATGTTGAAAGTATATGCAGGCACAGAAGACTGCTAAGTCATGGCCATGATGGTTGCTAAAAAAGGGATTCGACGCCACAAGGGAGGCAGAGTAATTGATGTGGAGAAGATAAAGTCAATTCAAGTGAAATCCGACAATTCAAGTGCTTCTGCCTGTAGCCTGGTACAGTCCGAGTCACCGTATGAGCTAAAGGATATAAAGGGACTGTCAAAGTTTCCGTTGCACGTTGTCTTTTCAAAAGTGTTGCCAAAGCATTAATTTTCTTAATCATTGATTTAGAAATAAATCCAGCAAACACACATGAAGTCAGAAGTATTCTATGAAAAGTATAATTTCACCCAAACTTTATTTGTTGCCTCTGCAGTTGACAAGATTGGAATTTGGCAACAGTAATATGGCATTATTTTTGATGAAAAATGACTTATGACATGGGAATTCAAAAGAAAAGTGGGTGGTTTTGCAAGTGCTGTTGCAAGATGCCATTGGAGGCATATCTGGGAAGTAACATCAAGCATATTATAATTCTCGCTGATCAACAAATGATGATAAGGTAATATTACCGATCAGCATTTATTAAACTTAATTACTTACATGGTAGTAGTTTTTTATTAAAGGGTAAATATGTTTTAATGGGCTCTTAAAACCTAGTAACATCAAAACATGAACATAAAAACTGTTAACCAGCAACAAAACAACTAACTAGAATAGGTTTTAAAAGGGCTTTGAACTTTGTACAACACATTCAACTTACACAATGCCATTATCCATCTTTGCAATTTTCACACCCTTAATCTAGGGATGGGATTCCAAAATAGATTTAGTAAGATTTATTTTCCTTCTTTGAACAGTTGTCAAAGACACCCATTTTCAAACAACTTCGATTGAGGAGAGATGAGGAAGCCCGCAATAGAAACCTCAAATATGTTTTATGTTGTATCAAATCCTCAAAATGAGCAAGAGCATGAATTCTTCTATAGTCCATCACCATGGCAATAGAAGCATATATAGTAGAAACCTAAATTGGTTCCAGAGAAAAAGTTGTATCAAGGGATGACAGTTTTTTGGGTTGTACTAGCCCTACGAGAAGCAACATTAGGGGGAACATCCCCAATCAAAACATTATTTGTCATTAGGGAGGTAGAACTAGGACAAGGAATTTTATCAACCAAAGAGTCAGAGACAACATAAGCATCCATAGTGTCACATCCTCATGTTAGGACCCTTATGGGCTAGAAATTAAATAGATAAAATATTGATAAAAATAAAACAAAGGGAAAATAAATAATTAACAACAAAAAGGAAGAAGAAATGAGCTAGGTTGTGGCATTTATACCAACTACTCAACATGGGAGACAACCCAAATTAAATGGGCATGGCTTTGGTTTGCAAGGGAAGGGCATGAGTATGCAATGAAAGGGATGCCCAATGTTTAAGGCATTGTGTCCCACCTTGAGTCGTCCAAATTGTAGGTTAGATGAAAATGAATGATGCGTAGGGAAGGAACATGATTGTGACCTCTTAAAATATGTTTTGGATAGAGTTCAAGACAAGAAAATGTAGAGGAAGGGCGTGGGAAGAAGCAACTGAGATTGTGGTGTGTGAGGAAGGCATTCTAGAGATTGGGTGTGGTGTCTAATGCAATGTGTAGGTGTATCACACCCTCATAACCAAAGATTGGTGAGTAGGAAAATTAAAAAAATGAAGTAGTAGGGTGGTTGACTAGGGTTGGAGAAAAGATTTGTAGTTGCCATGAGTAGTTCTGCATGACAGTTGGAAGTGGTCAGTTTCGCAAGAGAATTTCAACTAAGGGGTAGGCGTTGCACCTTGGGGTTTGATCTTACCACTAGTTAACATTTTATATTGGCAGTGTGTAATGGAAAGGAAGGAGAGAGGACAACCATGGTTGCCACTTAACTCCCTTTTGATGAGCATACACTTATATTGAGAGGGAGAGGGGGGGGGGGTGTGGGGTTAAATCAGTATAAGTTAATCTTTTACCAATTTAAAAATAATAATCACAACAATATCAAGCACACAACATCAAACAATTAAGAACACAAGATTTACATGGAAACCCTTTCGAGAGAAAACCAATAGGGATGGATTGCTTGGATCTATAGTCCAAATCTAGCCACAAAAATTTAAATATTTCTTACAAAAATATTTATAGGCAACAACCCATTATAGACACTGATCCCCACTACTAAGCACCAACTTAGTAAGAGACACCAATTTCTTCTAGAGAGAGGCACCAACGTCTAAAATGAACAAAAACTTCGACTTCTTGAGAATCCTTCTTCAATGGATGACAATTAAATAGATCTCCTTGACAAAAATTTATCTTGAATGATCGTCTACATTGCTCTCCTTCAAAAATCTGCTTGTGTTTGAATGCTATAAATTTTTATTCACCACTTGCTTTCCATCCACACTTCTTATTTCATTTATACCTTCATACCACTTGGAGAGGGGTGCAATTCTATGAAGAGAGGCAACTGAAGAAAACACACACACACATATTGAGAGGGGGGTGTATCAATATATGTAACTTTTCAATTTATATGTTTGGCAATCGTAAAGCAATAATCAACATATCCACACAAGCAAGATCTAATAATAGATAACACAAGATGCACACATGATTTTACGTGGAAACCCTTATGGGATAAAACCACGATAAAATATTGCTTTTATAGGAAACTTCTTACAACTTCATAGGCACCGACCCACAGGAGACACCGATCCCCTCCACTGAGCACCAACTCAGCATAGACTCTAGATCTTGCACTTTAGAAGGCACCAACCTTCAAAATACAAAGTGATTATAGTGTTGCTGGATCTGCCCTAGATCCCTTCAAGAACTTAAAAAATTTGCTCGCTTATTCACACAAATCTTCCTTGAATCTCTTCTCTCAATCCTCTACTCAGATATGCAATATGATCTTGAAAGTATGCTCAGATTTGCAATGTCTTCACATGAATCTTCAATGATGTTCCTTCATGGGTTCGCACCAATAAGATTAAATGAGTCATAAATTTGCTCAAATATTTAATAGATAATTTCTACAATAAATTTTTCTTTCTGCTTTTCATGCACCAATAAATCTGCTCTTAATTGGAACAATATTGCAATTGAATTGATGATTAAATGTCCTCCAAACCACCTTTATTTATACACCTTCAAGTGGCTCTTCATCCAAGAGTTGCATCTCACCAAAACTAGTTAGCCAACATGAATATTTTATTTTTATTTATTAATTTTGCCTTGCCCAAATTGGCCACACCACTATAGGGGGATCGACCCCTTATGTTTTTCTTTTTAATAAAAATTCCTCTAAGTGAGGTAGCTCCAATAGGGGTCGTCCAAGTTATTGAAATTTAATTTTGCATAAGGAAACTTCCAAGTTAGCCCTTTGACATCAATGACAATCAAATTTTCAACAATCTCCCCCTTCGTCATTGATGGCAACCTTGTAACAGAATTTGATGGATGGTTTTCTTTGTAGGCTTGAGTATTTCCCTATGAGATTAGAGCTTCTCGATGTTAAGGGCTCTAGGAAAAAGCTCATCATAAGATGTGATACATCGCATCTTCAAGTGGAAGGATAGATCTTGGGTCTAGATTTTGTATAATGATCCCCACTTGTTGCTCATCGGGAATTGGCCACTTGCTTTTACTCGCTCTTTTCCTCCATCATTGCGAGAAATTGGCAAAATATTTTCCCTTGTTTTGTTTGAGAGTATATAACTCTTCTAAGCCTACATCCATGTCAAGATTTAAGAAGTGATCTATGAATTTGTCAATGATTTCTTGAAATGTTTTGATACCTAGAGGCAATTGTGAGAACCAATCCATGGAAAGACCTGTTAAACTTCGTGGGAAGAGGCACATCAAATATGACTCATTATAGGCGACCTCCATACACATGACGTTAAACTCTTTGATATGGTCCACAAGACTTCCTCTCCCTTTGTATTTGTTGAATTTGAGGATTTCAAAATTGGGAGGGAATGGTACCATTGCAATGTTTCGATCAAATGGATATGGACATAAGTTCTGCGTATGTGGCTTCTTCATCTTGCCCATCCGAAGATCCTACATTTCTTGTGATTACTTAAGTTGCGATGCTAGATCATCTTGCATGTTTGGTGGAGGAACATACATTGTGTATTGTGGGATGGAAGATGAAGTGTATGTGGGATTATGATATGATGATGTGTTGTATGGTGCATGCATGGTGGTGTAGGATAAGGTGATGATGGTATATATGTATATGTTCCTAACATGTTCGGGTTAACGATGTTTTGTTGAGGGTTATAGTATAAACCCTATTTTTGTTGTTGTTGCATGAGTAATTATTGTTGTTGGGAATACTATTGAGCTTGTTGCTGTTGTTGGGAAGCTAGGGATGCTTTTTGTGCTGCTAAGGCTACTTGATGTTGTTGTTGCTATTGTTGTGCGACTAAGGCTGCTTGATGTTGTTACTGTTGTTGGGCGACTAAAGTTGCTTGTTGTGCTGCTAGGGATGCTTGTTGTTGTTGTGCTACTAGGGCTGCTTGCTATGTTGCTAAGGATGCTTGTTGTTGTTGTTGTGTGACTATGGATACTTGTTGTTGTTGTTGCTATTTTTGTGCTGCTAAAGCTGCTTTCTATTGTTGTTGTTGTTGTATGACTAGGGATGCTTGCTATTATTTCTATTGTTTTTATGTGACTAAAGCTTCTTCTTATTGTTGTTGTTGTTGGAAGACTTGATGATAAGCTTGTTGTGCTTGTTGTAAACCTAGGGCATGTGCTTGCAATGTAGGATCAACTAGTGGTTGGGACATTTGATATGGGTTTTGGGTGTTGATGTTTTGTGCTGGTTGCACATTGTTGATGAGAGGTTATGGATTCCCTTGGTTTATCATTCCTTGTAAGATAGTGGATTGTGATGGAGGAATGTAAGGTTGAAGCCCCATTTGATTTTGCATGACTTGGGGGAAAAATGGTAAAGATGAGGATGGTACTGCTATATATTGCGATGCTAAGGGCATATTAGGACCTTGGGTCCACTACTTGAAAGGATTCCCTTGACCAATGTTTTGGAGATTCTATTGTGGTTGAGATGTGGTCAAGGTATTTCCTTGGTTGAATGGATTCGTGATTAAGGGATTGTTTTGTTGTGGGTTGATGATGGATGGAATAGATGTGTTTTGGACAACCGATGTGTTTGATATATTAATGGGAGGATTGGATGAAGAGGTCCCATGTGGTGTTAAAGGCTGATTTTTCATGAGGGTACTTCCATTCCCTTTGAGTCCAGTTGGTCCACACTACCTTACGTGATGTTGGGCACACTTGTGGTACTTGTAGGTATGGATGAAGAGGGGTGTCCTCAATATTTTGAGGTTGTTGTGGAGTAATGGAGTGTAAGTGGTTTATATGGATGTTGGGGATCCTGGGGAATGAGAGGAGTGCAAAATGTTGGTGTCCAAGTGGTTTTTTGGGATGGAGGATTGGTATCGAGGGTACCCACAAGTGTATTTCTTTTAAATAGAAGAGTATAGCCAAAATACTTAGCAAGACTAGCTGCAATACTAGGTGTTGGTGTTTGATTAATCCCTAGTGATGGAGTTGTTTGAATAATGGATGAAGTCAAGTCTTGTGTCAATGATTGTGCAACAAAAGATGGGGAATTAGGAACTATGTTCTTCAAGGCTTGATGTTCCAATATTTCCTCCCTGGTAAGTCCAAATGGATTGTTCGTGATGTTTTCTATCTCATATGGCCCTAATGGAGATGAAGGTTGCTATGATGGGGTAACATGACTTCTTGGATCAAATTCTAGAGGATTACAATCACTTGAGGTAAATGTAACTTTGGTTTTCTCCATGATTTTCTTGTGTTGTAATCTTGTTTTAATCATAAATTTTGGGTCACCTTTGGGAGAGTTACGTTGAGATTTTTAATGTTTGAAATATCTAGTTGACTCAAATATAGGTAAAAGGGATGCTCTAAGTATTTTTGGAGCAATGATGATAGTTGGAGATGAAAATATGAGTGATATGGAAAGTGCTCTTTGCAAACATTTTGGGACAACACTTTTGACTTAAGTTTGATGTTTTGATGTTTGGATAAAGGATGCTTATGAACTTGGAAATATTTAGGGTAGAATCACGACCTTCAAGATAAAACAGTTCAAAGATGATAACTAACTTAACTAAGTGCATGGAAAAGGATTCATTTCACATACAAAGTAGCTAAGTTAGGGTTTGATTTGATATATATTTTGTCAAAAAGTGTTGGTGTATTCAAAATTGTTCCAAAGTTTGGTGAAGTGAAGGATGAAATTTGATGAAGGGGTGAATGAAATGTTAGACCCAATGTTGACCTAAAGTGAACCTTTGTTTTATAAGACCAAGGTAGTGAGAAACATGATAGAACTCTAAAGTTTTCAAATCCTAAAGACCCAATGATTTAGATAGGTTCAAGATCGTGAAAAAGACTAGGGTTTTGACTGTAAAAGAATGCATACAAGTTTGGATTGTTCCCTAAAGCATGTTTGTAGAAGTTGTATATGAACCCGTTTCTATTTTGGTGAAGTGCTAAAAGATGTATTTTGATGGATTTTGGACTAAGATTCTTATGTTTAAAGTGACGAACTGTAGAGCTTCTCTTGGGGATTCTGATTTTACGTGAGATCATTTAGAAAAGTTCAAGTTTACGGAAGAAAAGAGGATATTTATTTCCTTGTGGGTGGTGGTAATACGGGCCTTCCAACCACAATATTAGATTGTTCCTCTTCCTCATCTAAGATTGTTGCTGCATTTCTCCACTAACTGGGTGTTTCCTTTGTTTCAAAAGTGAAGCTTCTCAAACTATTAATTATGTCGGTTTGTTCTCCCTCAATTAGTTCAAAGTTTGGCTAAATGATAGCACCTATAAGGTCAGGTTGTTCAACCGGAGCAATCGGTCTCCAAATGGTCATGTGGGGTTTAATTTATCAATTTATCTTGTTTAAGTGAATTTATTTTACCACAAACACTTGTCTTGATTAAGTTCAAACTAAATGTCTATGTCGAAAACATCATAAATTTCACAAGGTCCATTTTGTGAAAAGGATGAAGTTCAAGCCATAGTTGCCTATGTTAACTTTTGGAAGTATGGATTGAGATATAAACCAAAATACTTAGAAGCCTCTAAGAATAAATTCTTAGGAAAATCATTAATATCAAGGTTTTGTCAAGGGGTATCCATATTTAGAGCAAAGTGTTTGAAATTTTGAGGAATATCATGAATGCTTGTTTGTAATGTTTTGGAACCAAGCAAAGTATTAAACTGACTCACAAGCATTTACAACCTTAGGTTTAGAAGATACTACTTGTTGAATCCCCACTTGGATTTCTCCAAACACTAAATCAATGCGAACAAATAGAGGTTTGGTGACACTGGCTCCCCTCCACGACACACACTTCTCGGGACCACGAAATATCAAATCTTGAAGATCCGAAGATCCTAAGGGTTTTCCTATTTCAACAATTGAATAGTAAAATGTGGGGCAGATTCAGAACAACCATTCTTGCACCAACAAGCATAAGGGTTTTGGCTTCTAAACAATTGGTTCGTAATAAGGGATTTCGTACAAGGTGGCCATACACGCGATAAGATGAGATCAAGATTATTTCAATCAAGAGGCCTCCCAGTCTTTTCCTAAGAAGAGATTTTAACATATCACATGGATACTAAGGGTGACACTTGTCGGTATGACACATCTGCAACTATTGTTTATGACTTTATTCACAAACACATTATTTATATAACAGCTTGAAAGAGCTTAGCTTTAGCTTGTTTCTGCTTGGGTCGTTCCCTCCTTTCAAAGTGGGGAGGTAGGTCCTCTAAAGATAAACAAAAGTAAGGAGAGAACACACACAATTCCTTTTCCCTACACTAGCATGGGGGTCATTTTAATCGAAATCAAAATATGTGGGTGATTATACAAAATGTCAAGGAAATGCTTTTAATTGTCAAGATTGTTGAGTGGCATGAGAGAAGTGCATACGCTTTCAATCACACAAATGTACATCACAAAACATAGAAAAAACTTGTTAATTTTAATCCTCAAAGCAAGGTGAGTTCATTTTATGAACCAAACAAAGTGTTAAGTTGTATTGTTCAATTTTAAACCCAAAGTAAGATGAGATGAGGGTTTAATTTTAACTAATTTGAGTGTTTATTTGAAAACCCAATAGAAAGCTAGTGTGGTCCTAAAGCATAAAATCAAAAGCATGATGAATGTGTTATAATTGCCCCAAAAGTGTCGAAACACTTGTTAGAATTATAAGATAGAAAGATAAGAATGCTTCTTTACTTCAACTTCTATCATCCAACCTGCAAAACCCAATTAGCCTGAAAACTAGAACAAAGTCAAAGGCATGTTAGTGATAAAATGAAGTAAAAAAAATAGAACACATGCTAAAAATTGATCACTGTTTTGCTTACTAGAGAAGGGTGTCGCTGTTCACGATAGTGTCGCTCTGCAGAAATCCAATGACGACAATAGCGTCACTATTTGGGAGCGTCACGATTTGCAAATCCTCGATACCTCTAAAAGTATTTAGCGTCGTCATTTATTTTAATCAACACCAAGGTATTAATTAGGGGTCACTATTTTTGATGATGATAGCATCACTGTATGGCAATACCTAGTAAAGGTGTTGCTAAAATTTCCTGGAGTGTCGCTACATCCTGCAAGAATCAGAAAAAATGGAATTCGAGATAGAAATTGATTAAATTTGATCAGTTATGCCCTCCTTCTAGTGCCAAAATGTGACTAATGGATTAGTATGGGTTGACTACACTTGACTCATGAAGAATCGAAGCATATTCATGCCACTAAAATCAATCTCAATAGGATCAATCAAATACAAATCAAACCAAGCATCCATTAAAGCCAAGCATACTAAATTAGGAAAGCTTCAAAACACCTACTCTAATCTAATTTGAAACTTATCCTATTGGGGGAGTGGTGTCGCGTTGATGTGGAACGATGACCCTTTCCCAATCCCAAGGATAATAAGCTTGTTTCAATCAATTTTCTTGAAGAAAACTGATGAAACGATTGTGAGATGTGTGTTGAAACATGATTCAAAACTAGATTAACATGATGCAAGATATTTTAACATGATTTATGCTAAAATGATTTAGATGTACAAATGCAAAGCTAATCTAAATGGATTCTAAGCTCAAAGATTAAAAAATCTTAATTAATAAATACGATAAATGTATGCATCTATGTTACCATGGAAGCCATTAATGGAAACTAATCTATTACGCAAGAAATTTAAGCTAAAAAGATGCTAAATATGAGTGTGAGTGTGAGTGATTTCAACAACATGAGTTTTCTTTGAAAAAGATGGATCCATTTGTCTCCAAATAGTGATTTATTTATAGGAGCAAATGAGAAATGAAGGGTTAAGATCAAAAGGGTTAATCAATGGTAAAGGATGGAAGAAGTTGGAGGCATGGATCATGGATTCTCATCATCAGATGCGAAACAATGATGAGATTTAATCAAGGGTTATCCTTTTTCCAAACAAACACACTTTCAACTTGCCCAAGAGGTCACCAATTAACTTGCACAAGTGGTCACAAGTTAACTTGCTCAAGAAGTTAAGTAAGTTTTTTGAAAAAAGGAATATTCCCCTTTTTCAAATGATTGAGTAAAGAGAATATTCTTTGGAATATTCTCATGGGTGAGGGAAAATAGATAATTAGAAAATTAAAACAAAGTTTTAATGTGTAAAAGGGGAAGGAATATTCCTTTTGGAGGAATGTGCAAAGGAGGAATATTCCCTTGCAAGTGGGGGGAAATTAGATTTATAAGTAATTGATAATTAAACAAAGGTTTAATTATACAATTAAGGGGAATTAAATGATTTTCATTAAATAAAGTGATTTAATAAAAAGGGGGAAAGGTGGAATGATATTTAATTAAATAACTTAGGATTATTTAATTAAATAAGGAGATTTAGGGATTTAAATTAAATAGTTTTATGTATTTAATTCAATAGGACGAAGTGTTAGCATGAAAGGGGGTGGATTAACCCGATTAGATTAATTAGGCTAATATATGCAAATGACATAATTAATTAAGTAGCTAGGCTAATTTAATTAATTAAGCGAAAAAAGGACGGGTTTTAGGAGGAAATGATGTTAGTATACCTAATTTGAGTGTATGATATCATTCAGGACATTCTTTAGTGTCTACAATCCCATTACATAGAGTTCAACATAAAACAAAAAACCAAAGACAAAACAAAGCTGACACTAAGGGTAACCTAGTTAAAGCCTTAACAAAAATAGAAAACTAGAGAAAAATAAAACAAAGAATAGAACATAACAAAAGGAACCTAGCATATGAAGTTCTAGTCATCAGACAAGGAGTCCAATGAATCCTCCCAAGTGGCCTTTTCATGAGAATTCTTCACCTTACTCTTCTCATTTCTTGGATCTTGAGCCTCCTTCTATTTTTACTGTTTCTTCCTTTGCTCGTTTATCTTCGACTACCCAAAAAAATACCCATCACAAATTTCTTCATAATGCCATCAATGATAGACAAAAGCTTGTCAATATCATTACTAATTTTCTTAATGCTATCCTACTAACTGCTAAGGAGGCTATACATACTTTTCCATTTTATGTTGTAGTCCCTACATTGGTTTTATTCCTCCATATTTCTTTCAAGATTTGTTAATCTACTTTCAAGCACAAAAATATGAGGCTTTAGGGAGTCAACAAAGATATCTTCCTCTTCTTTTTCCTATTATTTTAGATGGTTGTCCTCTATGTCTTCATTATTCCCCTCTTTATCCTTCACTTTATCAAGAACATTAACCATAATCTCATTATAAGGAGAGAAAGCTAGATTATCCTCCTCTTCCTCTTTTTGTTTCTCTAAATCATCTTCTTCTTCCTCAACTTCATCTTTTTCCTCGGTATCCTTCCCTTCCTTCTCATCTTGATTTTGAACATCCTCCTCAACCACTTGGACATCCCCTTCTTCATTCCTCTCATCTTGACTTTCTTCGCAGTCAGTAGTATCAACATTGTCTTGAAACAAATATTCCCTCATAATATCTTCAATGCATCTCCTCTTCATCATTATCAAATACAAATTTCTTACCTTTTTAAAAAAAATTAGAACTAGAGGTCTTAGCAAGCCGTTGTTAGTCACACATTAACTCAAGCCTCTAGGATCAACTCCAAAAAAAAAACAACCTTCTATAAGAGGGGAAAACAAGAATATTATATTACAATAATGGATGCAAGATAATGGCCAATATGTAATACTAAAGATTGTAGTGATATTATATTTGATTCTATTGAATAGGATGTACATATGATGCCTTGCTTATAAAGGAAAGAATGTGAGATAAGATTAGACAAGATCTTGACATGTGTCTTTATCCTGTACAATGAGATAACAACTTGAACATTATTAAATGACCTAGGACACAAGCATTAAACAAAATCCAAATAAATGAGATATGATAAGATCTTATTTAGACAACTAAGACTTCTAGAAAACACATCTAGGACCTAAGTGGACTTA